>VWZO01011736.1:0-19006 GCA_013396975.1 Bucco capensis | reverse complement strand
GAGGGAATTGAGTGCATCCTCAGTAAGTTTGTGGAAGACACCAAGGTAGGAGGGAGAGTCGATCTGCTTGAGGGTAAGGAGGCTCTGCAGAGGGACCTGGATAGGCTGGATATGTGGGCTGAGGCCAACAGGATGAGCTTGAAGAAGGCCAAGGGCCGGGTCCTACACTTTGGTCACAATTACCCCATGCAATGTCATAGGCTTGGGGAAGAGTGGCTGGATTGCTGCCTGGCAGAGAAGGACCTGGGGGTGCTGGTCAGTAGTCAACTAAGCATGAGCCAGCAGTGTGCCCAGGTGACCAAGAAGGCAAACAGCATCGTGGCTTGTATCAAAAATAGTGTGACCAGTAGGACCAGAGGAGTGATCATTCCCCTGTACTCAGTACCGGTGAGGTCACACCTCAAGTACTGTGCTCAGTTTTGGGACCCTCATTCCAAGAATGACATAGAGGCATTACAGGATATCCGGAGGGCACAAGGCTACTGAGGGTTATGGAGAATAAGTCTTACAAGGAGTGACTAAGGGAACTGGGGTTATTTAGTTTGGAGAAGAGAAGGCTCAGGGAGACCTTATCTCTCACTACAAGTACCTGAAAGGACACTGGAACGAGATAGGGGTAGGTCTCTTCTCCTGACGTAACAGTGAAAGGCCAAGACAAAATGGCCTCAAGTTGCACCAGGGGAAGTTTAAATTGAATGTTATAAAAATTTTCTTCACTGAAAGGGTTGTTAGGCATTGGAACAGGCTGCCCAGGGAGCTGGTGGAGTCACTGTTCCTGGAGGTGATTAAGAAACATAGATGTGGTACTTACGGTCATGGTTTAGTGGCATGGTAGTGATAGGTAGATGGTTGGACTTGATGATCTTGGAGGTCTCTTCTAACCTTAATGATTCTGTGAGTGTGTGAATTGCTCAAGGACATTTCAAACTGCATTGATGGTGAATCTGATCTCATTATGCAATTCTCATACTACTCTATCCTGAAATTCCACTAGCACCAGTTTGGTCTTTATAATGATACTCAGGTACTGATCTCAAATACCAAAACAAGAAAGCATTATGACAAAATAAGACTTTTGTGATACATGGAATGATGAAAGATGTTCTCATTCTTGCTGATGATTGAATTGATTTGCTGAACTCCAAGGGAAATATTTAAAGGCTTCAGAGAAGAAGAAAAGGGGGCACACAAAGACTGTAAACAGATGTAATGATAACTACCTCTTAAAGACATGTTATTATCCTGCTGATAGGTTTTCATCAAGACACTAATTGGTTTTCCTCACAGCATTAAGACCTCAACAAATACAATTCTTAAACATACTCTTTCCTGTCAAGAAGTTCCAATTTACAGTTTGTTTCAGCAAACTGCGAAGATCCAGACTACTGTCACAGTTTACCATTCTAAACCCAGACTGCTTCCTTTGGTAATACACAAAGGTACAGGTGGCTACAGTATACTTGCAGATGTGGTATGGTATTATGAAAAAAATCAAGCAAATGACAGAATAAAGTATCTTGAAGAGGTAAAGCTTAGCTGAGTGCTAGCATGACCACTGATTAATTACTTTAAGCTTCAAACTATTGCATTTGCAGTTACTCATTCAAAAAGTACAAAAAAAGTTATTTTACAGAGTGGTTTTTTGATTTTGTCTTCCCAGTAAACAATAAAGTGCCTGCAATTTTCTTCTCCCAATTTCTCACTGATAAACTGTGAATTTCTCTCCTTAAAAAAATAATTTGATATATATTTAAAATAGTAACATCTATTTGCTCTGATGCATTAAAATCCTGTTTGGAAATCAGATTTGTATGCTGAGACATAATACAAAAACTTCTGTTATCTAACAGAGTGTGAGAAAAACATGACTTCATGTTGTTTTTTACTCCCCATAATCAGCATGGTTCTTTTCTATTCAAAGAGTCTTCAAGCTATGTCTGAAAGAATGAAAAATATTTTTCATTTGATTGTTTGCATTCCAGTATAAACTATTTGTTTGCCACTGATAACATGAAATTATAATCACGATGTTCCATACTTGAGACAAAGCATGGAATATATCCATGTTCATCCACAAGTTACAAAATTTCTGTTTAATAAACACCAAGTACAGTATTTAAGATTTTCATTATTTTCACATACACATCAAATATTCAAGTCCATCTTATTTCCTGTATAAAAGCATCTTGATCCAATTTTAATAAAGATAGTATGCTTGAAAAAGTCAAATACATACTACATGTGTTTCTGTACATGTATGCTGTCATGGAGGATGGGAATAACTACCCAAAATGCTGATTTATTGTAATCAAAATTACTCAGCATGGCTTCCAACAAAGTTAAAATTACAAGTTCAGATGTCAGTTGGGAATGTGCTGCTATACAACTAATTTCAAAGCTTTAGGGTATACTCTTTTTAAAAAGATGATCCAAAATGTGTGCATACTCACTCAGAAAGGAAAAACTTCCCACTCAAGGAATGCAAAAAGTTCACTCACCCAAAAGAGGGTGAAGGCTTACTCAAGGACACTTGAATGTATATTCTAGAAAAAATATACACTCACCAAAGCAGGAGTGAGAACTCAGTGTAAATATCCTTGGATGGTGTTCCAGTCTAGGTGGAGGGTTCACAACTGCAAGGTTGCATTACTCTGACAGAACCAACTCAAAAATAGGCTCCCTAGCAGAGCTTCATTTATACTCTAGTCAAGCCTGAACTGTGACATTCTAGTTAGCTGGGGGAAAGCCCATGACAAAGGCAGACTAATGGCCTAGACCCTGAGATTAAGTGGAGTTGAGCTGATCTTTTTTCAGGTCTCTGCCAAGCCCTGGCCTTTGCCAAGTGTCTGTAAAGGTTTTTTTGTGTTTCTGCCTAGTTTCTGTCAGGCTTTTTGTCTGTCAGGGCAGCTGCACCTGACACATATATGCAAGATGTCCTGACAAAAATACCAACATGGAATCCTACAGCTTCACCACTTACAAGTCTTTTGGCAAACACAACTTTGTATCACATGATATAAGTACCATCTTTGTAGTATTTCATGGATTCTAGTTGCTGAGTCATTGCAAGAACATCCTGAAATCCTGTACTGAGTCCAGACATGTGTTGGAAATAAGCTTCCTTCTCCACTTGGACAGTTAGGTTGTTTACACCAGCATCTTTCAGAATTGCTGTAACCTGAATAGAACAGCATGGTTAACATTAGTATTATACTTTATATGCATCTCACAGTAGCTTGCAGTATTCTGACTCTGAAATAGTACAGAATAAAAAAAAATCATAACAGAAAGTTCAATTTGCTGGAAAGCTAAGACAAGCCTGAGAGAGTATGGCTTTGCAGCTTCTGCACAGCAGGTAATTCTTGGTGTCTTTGATAAGGAAAAGAAAAACCCAAAGCAGGTAGATAATGGTAAGCCAGTTATAAACTCACAATCCAGATATCTCTCCTGTTTATTGCCTGTTTTGCAGCACAAGATCCACCTCCTCCTCCTTTTCTCAAGGCAGATGTAGTACCATTTTCAACAGTAAGAACCACTCCTACATTTTTTTTCTGCTGATGTTTTAGTAAACAACTTTATGCGACTAATTCCAAGCCAGGAGGCAAAAGGCAAGTACAGTTTTACAGACCAGCTCTGAGACACTAGCTGAAGGCTACAAAAATAATCACAAACAGCAGCTTCAAACTTTAGTCCATGACTGGAAAAAGGCTACAGGGTAGGAAATTAAAATATTCAGGTCTAAATACCTTGCACCTTACCTGCTGTACAATTCTCTGTTCCATCACATCCGATACCACCTGCACATGTATTGTACCTGCCACAACACTTGCAGAGTGACACCAAAAATGAGGATCTCTGTAGGATATGACTCCCTCTATTTTTTGAATCTGTAAAGAAATTACATCAGCAACAATTAATTGAAGAACGTATTTTGAACTTGTGTATGTACATATATATGTGTACGCACAAATATTTCACAGTGAAACAAAACTGTACAGCAAAGCAGCTTTTCAGCTAGGCTGTAACCAGAAACACGTAGTATTAAAGGTCACCTTGCTACTACTGTCAAAAACTAGAAGCTGAAAGTAAAAATAAATGAAAAGCCCAGCAAATTGCAATGATAAAGAGGATGGGCACCTGGCCATTTCTAGGGCATCTGTTATCTCCCTATCTAGGATAAGCAGCTATTCAGTTACACACTATCTTCCCATAATTTCATCATTTTAAAAACCTGATCTTTGTACTGGGTCTAGCTTGAATGGATTGAGCTTTTTTCCACAGCAGCTGGTAAGGTGCCATGTTTTGGGTTTGTGACTAAAACAGTTTTTAAAATATACCAATGTTTTGGCCATTGCTGGACAGTGCTTGAGCTCTGTCAAGGCCTTCTGGTTTTCCCACCTTGCCTGTGCCACATGTGGGCAAGAAGTGGGGAGGGGAAACAGCTGGGACAGCTAACCCAAGTGGGGAAAGAGATGATGCTTGCCATATAGTATCATGCTCAGCAATAAAAACTGGGGTAGAAAAAGAAGGGGGGTTTTGGCTTCCGAGGCGGATGTTGCTTGGAGACTGCCTGCTTGTGGAAGGTGGGGCACTGTGCTTCCCCCACCCTTTCCTCTGTTGAACTGCCTTTATACTGCTTCCAGATTTTTCTTGCTTTTGCTCTTCCTGTTCTCTCTATCCCACTAGCAGTGGTGGTGGTAAAGGGGGCAGCAAGCAAGTGGCTGTGTGGATGCCTGGCTGCTGGCTGGGGTCAACCTACAGCAAGTAAATTGTTTTACTGTGATTTTTTTAATACATTTTTCTTATTACCTTTTAGTGAATTTGTTTATGATTTTTTACAGAAAGTACTTTTTCCTCTGTTTCCCCAAACTGCTGTCTTTCATCAAAAACTGAAACTCTACTTGGCACTTCAGTCTCCTTTCACTACTCAAGTCCCTCCCAGCCAATGCTTTTTCACAGATGCGAGAATGCATCTCCCCCTCTACTAATTGACAGGATATCATCAAAATGGTCTTCTTTGCTGCCTCTAGTTGATGGCATCCTCAAAGAACATGAAACCAGTTCTTTGAGAGAGGGGAGTTCTCCACACTAAGTTCTCACCACAGTTCTGGGCAGGAACTTCAAATTCACCAACAGTGAAGACTCAGTACAGCCTCCAAGTAAATACCATACCGTACCACACAGGACAGGGAGAGAACGGACTAGAATGAAAAAGCAATTAGATAAAATACTTTCACTTTCGCTCTCTCACCAATTACAGGCACAAGATACAATCCTGTAGCCTGAACTGTACACAGCAATTTTAAAAAGCCTGCAAACTTTTGGGAATTGGTACGTTACTTTCTTAGTACTATGTAACTTTCCCAGAGTTGCCATACCTGTCTGAAATCATGAAGAAATTGTAAATGCAAAGAACAATGCAAGTTTTTTTAGCTGAAAAACAGCTTTAATCAGTAGAGCTCTTAATCTGGTCACATCTCTGAAAAATGCATTTACAAACAACTTGAGACACAACGTTGTCAAAAGACAATGGAAGCTGTCAACACTGAACTATTGGATTTCAGTAATTATTGAAACCAGTTACAGCTCTCTAAGTTTGTATATGAAAACATATAGAATTGTAGTTCTGACCTTTTCTAAAGCAGCATGGAGATCCTTCTCCTGTTCTGGAGGTATCCTCAACAAAAGCACTTGACAAGCATCTTTCAATAGTGGGATAACACTAAGAAAAATCAATGTAGCAATAAAAAGAGAGCAGAGTGGATCAGCTATGAGCCATCCAAATTGCTGAATAAATACAGCTGATACGATAACACCAACACTGCCAAGAGTGTCTGCTAACACATGCAGAAACACACCTGAAAACAAAATAAACTGAATGATTAAGTTGAACAGTCTTGTTTAAAACACAGGTATATCTTCAAGAGTGGAAACACAGGTTTATTAAATATAGTAAACACCCTCCAAGCTAAACAGAGGCAACCATCTGCCCAACCTAGTGCAAAATTAAACAAAACATTTAGCTTTTCTAATGTTTAATTACAAATCAGTGTAAAAAAAAGAAAAAAATTACAGTGCAATGATCCAGGCAAGCATTTGCAGATTAAACTAAATATGAATAGTCTTTAAACTGTTAGTGGGATTTGTACTAGATGGCATAATCATTTAACTGTACAGAGGGACTCGCTGATCTGTATCAAGAGGATAAAAGTATCAGTGTAAATAAACTGGCTTGCTAATTTGGGCAGGTATTAATGCCTCACTTGGTTTTTGTATGTCAACTCTGCTCCAATTTTGTAAGATTGTCCATCTGCTACTGCTAGGAATTTTACACTTTTTACTGCTTTAATAGTGGGTACCATTCTTGATGTACACTCAATGGGCACAGNGAAACAGCTAAGAGTATGGGCAGACTTCCCAAAAATGCCAGACAAACAGAACAGCCAGCTGAATTAATATGTCAAATAACCAATGAAATATGAGACTGTTCACTAAAATACTTATGCTGACAAGCTTACAAAAAAATCTTGTTCTTTTATAGTTCTTTTTTTAAATAAGCCAGGCAGTTGGTAAATAACTTTCTAACCACCAGAGAAAAGATTCTACAAAGTAGCTATGCTGAAATTTTAAATATATTGCCTGTCTTTGTTAGCTTTGTATTTTAGATTTGAAAGTTTCATCTTCACCACCTTAGTTTTTGAATCACAAATAGAAGCATATTTGAGATTGCTTGCCAGCATTTGTTCTTCTGCTTCTTTTCTCCTCCCACAGTGTTTTTACAACCAGCCACCAGAAGCGTGGTATCTTTATAGATAAATACCTTGTACATTCATTTCCAGACGGAACTTAGAAACAAGGACTTTAAGCTTATTTGATAAGGTTTGCCAAGGATGTTTATCAATGTTGGTGAAGACTACAGATTAATGCTTTTTATTGGTCCTTTGGTATTACCCACTTCTAAGAAAGTCATGCAAAGAAAGATTTCAAGTTATGTTTCTTCAAGTTAAAATCATTAATGAAGAAACAGTTTGAGATATTAATGTATACCACATTAAACGGCTGTCAGATCACTTCCAGAGAGATTTTAAGAATGATGCATAGTACCAAGTCTGATTCTGAAAATCTTCAAAGTTTGCTGGAAACACATATATAATTTCTGATGCAACAATCTGTACTTGCCCCTCATGTTGGTGTTCATGCCTCCTCCAGAAGACCCGTGGGAATGTCCATGGCTGTGCCCATGATCACTGTGGGAATGGCTGTGCCCATGGCTGTGGCTGTGCCCGTGGTGAGAATGGCTGTGATCGTGCGAGTGACAACCTCCCCGAGAAGCCCCATGGGAGTGTGCATGGCTAAAGGCACAGATACCAACCAGGTTTACGATCAGCCCTCCAACAGACACAGGCTGCGAGAAGGAAGAAAGTCTTTTTAACTTCTTTACATCTACCCAGATGTTCAAGTTTATCATCTAGAACATGGTAATCAGAAACACTATGCACCTGATTAAGGAAAACTGTGGAAACATTAACATCAACAAAAGGATTACTCTAATACGGAGTCCTCATCACACTCCTTTCAGTATACAAGATGGTTTCAAAGGAATGTTCTTCCCCTCTCAAAAAAGTCCTTTTCTCCCAGCCTTCCCAAAAATCTACCTGATAACCACTACCAAAAAGCAAAATCCAGTATCCACAAATCAGGACAAGAGAGCAAATCTAGTTTTGAGAAAGGGTGATTGATTTCATTTACTTTCAAAAAGTGATAAAATGGTAGGGATACAAGCTTTACTTTGCTTTCATTGGAAAAAAAAAAAAAAAAGTATATTGTACCAAGGACATGTACACTCATCTGAAATTATATTAACAGAAGATTGCAACTACTGATTTATCGGTTGAGTTGTGCTTTTTTTCTGTTTGCCTCTTTTTCTAGCCTTCGCTTGACAAAATAGCAAAGTGTTATGAGTAATTCCAGTTCATAAAGCTGTTAAGCAAGTCTTTGTGTTTATCAAATGTTTTCATGGCTACGGTGACTGTGATGATGTAGAAAAGAAACAAGATCCCATCGCAAAGAAACAAGATCAGTAGCTAAAATTGAACAAATATTGAAGATTAACAAGTGAAAAATCAGGCTTTGATTCCAGCAATGAACATTTCTAATTGTGCCTACATAAAAATCTTTCCCTTTGTTACAGAAGAGAGCAGGAAAGCACAAATCCCTCTGTGCATGTGAGAGAAAACAAATGATGCTGGAAGTGTCATAAATGAAGGCTTGGATCTGCAGAATTCTATAATAATAAAAAAAAAGTTTGAAGAAAATGAACTACTTCATTTGAAAGAAAGGGATGAAGCTCGAAAATTTAAGCAGGGAGACCCTGAAGAGGCTGTGGAAAGCAGAGAGATACAGGTGTAGGTAAGACTAGCTATGCACAGTTTAATTATTTTTATGCCATAGTAACACACCCAGCATAATGTTACAAGTTCTGGCTGATTTCATGTTTTCTCAGAGACTAAATCAAAATCTTTTCTGTAGTAACTGACATTGGTATACGTAACAGCAGAACCAAATTTAGTCTTCTACAGATTATTTCCTTATTATGCTATATTGTAGAAAGACCATCTAAAAAGGTCAAGAGCGCTAACATTTTAGAAAAAAAATCAAATTTATTATAATTAAATTATATTCATCCCTACATATTTTTGTATTTTAAAATTAGATGTAGTTTGGATTTTAAAATTAGAACATGTTAAACAAGGCATGGTATACATCTCCTGAGAATGCAACTTCAGTAGTCTTAACTTTTTTTTAAAATGAAAACAAATATAAATGGACTGCTAACTGCCAAACAACATTCAAAGAGAATGACAAGACTTACAGTTAGCATATTTGTATCTATGTCTGGAGGATCCACCAGTCTGGCCACTGATTCCATGAAGACAAAGAAAGCAATTACCATCAGAAAGAGGCCATTAATAAATCCAGAAAGAATTTCTACACGTCCATACCTGAAAGCAAACATATATACTTTTCAGAGTGAAGAACAGCTACTCTGAACAAATTTCAAAGTTATAACAAATAAAATTATAATATATTTAATACATCATTAAGATTGCTTTGATTTTTTTTCTCAATGCCACAGAATCATGCCTCAAATTTTGGGTTATTTATTTCAGACCAAGGGATAGTTTGCAACTCTCCAAACACCAATAGTATAGAGCTATAATAACGTATTTTTTTTTAAATACATCACATTCAAGGCTTCAACTGGTAAATTGTTATGCAATTTAACCATACAAATTTTGATTATGTCAGCAGAATATAAAACCTGACTTTCAACATATACTTCTGTTGACATACATATATGTATCAAGAGAGGCAGCTTCTAAATAATATTCAGAGTGATAAGGTTTTATTTGTAGAGATAAATAAAAATTACATCTCAGACACTTTCTTGCAGGGTTCAGAGGGGAATAGCATGAATGGAAATGGAACAGAAGAGACAGAGCAAAAACCTCACAGAAACGTGCACCATTAAAACATGCCAGACATACCTTTATAGCATGGCATGTTGAAAATGAGCAAGTAGAATAATTTTCAGATAGTCCTTAAACCTAATATACATACCCATAGGAAAAAATGCGAGTTGCTTTCCATCTTGTCATTAGAGCTGCAAAAAGCCCCATCACTAATGCAGAACAATCAAAAAGCATGTGAAATCCATCAGAAATAAGACCAAGGCTATTAGTCCATACACCATAAAAAAGCTCCACAAATGTGAAAGCCTAAAATGAAAGGGAGTTTGAATTTTTCCTCAAAGAATAAATTGTAATTTAATGTCTTGGTAGCTAGCAAGAAATTCTTTTCATAGGACACCTGATAGTTTTCAAAGACATTGTTCCAAGTATTTCTAGACCATTTTCTCTCTTTGCCAACAAAATAAAAGACATATTTCAAATCTATGAAGAGACATTTTTGAATCTACCCATCCCAAAGCCTTAGAGCTAAGAAAACCCTCTATAGGAGTAAATTTAAGGTTTTTTTAGAATTCTAAACTAAGATTGTGCAGACAAAATTTTACACATTTTGTCACTAAACAATGTAATGACTCTGACCTGATCTACTATTAGTGTAAAAGCAACACTGTCTATATATCTGTAAAAATTTTTTTCACCAATCAGTTGATCATTTAAATCTTAGGCATGAGTTTTCTTGAGAAGAGTACACAAGGAAGTATTTTTAATACATATATTTCCCCTGTACAGCTTACTATTAACTAATAAATTCTGCACTCACTTGCTATTGTGTTGGCCCCATCCTTGAAGGCCTTATTAGTTTTTGCTTTTCTGCTGGTAAGCAGCACTGTCACAACAAATCAAAATGATTTGTTACTCTAAGACTAGTATAAGAATCTTCTATTTTAAAATTCCATCTAATTAAAGTACTCTACCAAGGGTCACTTAAAGGATCATGGCAACTTTTTAAAGAATAACTCTTCTTACTATACTGTGTACATACTACTGTGATGAGGTTTGAGAAAAAAAAAACAACCCTGTGCACTTACCAGATTTAGGCACAAGAAATAGAAGATCTGCCTAGAATCATACTCCTCAAGGATTTGTTTCAGTGACTCCTTAATAAACCGAGGTAATGACTGAGAGCTCTGCTGTAATGCATCACCCATGAAGTTATAGAGAGGAATGCCTTCGGGGGAATAGCCAATAAGGGTACCCTTCTGCCCTTTCCTGGAGTGGGAGGACAGGATATTGGCAGCTGCAATGAAAGTAGTGAAGTTTTTGTTACCGTTTTTAAGCTTCACAGCAATTTTATAATAAAATCAGCAATCAAATGAAATTACACAAAATTTCCAGGCAGCAAAGTGACTGTCAACTTCAAACTGAGGTTATCATTAGATTTCATTGCTATACAAGATCAGATCATAACTTTCAGAACAGAACAGATCTATTACATTCTTAATTTTGTAGATAGACAGTGAAAGAGCACAAGGTAACAGGCCCTTTTTATTCAAAAGATACCATAAAAGCCTATCCAAAAGCATTCTGCACACATGCATTCTCTGACTGGCTTCCCAGTCACATAGACAATAGATTTATTAAAAGATAAACAGGAATACATACATAAGATGAAGAAGACAGCACTCACTACCACCCCTCCAGAAAGAACATGCTCTGTGCTTTCATGGTGTGGTGGCTTGTTCATAGCTCGAAGCTGATCTGTTATTGGATGTGTCCAAAAGTTGCCAAAAAGCAGTGCACTAATGAAAACAAGACCAGATCCGTATCGAGCAGATGTGGAAGCTTCCATCTTGACAGAGCATATGGACTCCACGTAGAAATCCAGGATCACAACAAAAAAGATGACTGTTACGAAAGGCATGATGAGAGCAGACCAAGACTCTACTTTACTCTGCAACAAAAAATATATTTCAAACAGGGCTGTTCAGCATTAAATGTGATTGTAAACACTGCACTAAATTTAGTTCACTTGTATTATAAAATGTCTTCAGCAATCCATTAAAACATAAACTGGGATCAGTGCTAAAGTTTAGCTGGAGGCCTGCAGCTAGTGGTGTTCCCCAGGGTCAGTACTAGGTAATCTTGTTCAACATTTTCATCAATGACCATTTCTGATGATACAAAACTAGGAGTGGCTAACACACCAGAAGGCTGTGCTGCTGCCATTCACCAAGACCTGGACAGGGTGCGTAGCTGGGTAGAGAGGAACCTCATGAAGTTCAACAAGGGCAAGTGTAGAGTCCTGCACCTGGGGAGGAATAATCCCATGCACCAGTAGAGGTTAGGAGTTGAGCTGCAGGAAAACAGCTCTCCGGAGAAGGACCTGGGAGTCCTGGTGCACAGCAAACTTACCATGAGCTAGCAGTGAAGGCATAATAAACGTATCTTTAAATTACAATAACCTACTCAGGAATGAAAAAGCACTGTATTTATACAATCATTAATACTTGTGTAATGTTAGTGTATGAAACTAGGATATTATATCTCAGCTAGAAAGATGAAATAAAGAAATCACACAAAAAAGGAAATGTGGGTATCATTCAGATACACATCAAAATACACAGGAAAAACTTCAAAAAGATGACAAAAATAAAGATGGCAACTTTGGTAATTCTGAATATGTTCATAAGCAGAAGCATTACAAAAAATGATTTATTTTTGCACTTGCTATCTTACCTCTGTTGTCAGAGAGAGGACAATGACCCATGGGCACAACAGAAGAACCGAAACAAGATGAGACAAAGCTTGAAGACGCTTGGCTCCACCTACATCTACAGCTAGTTTTCGGGAAGCCATGTGAAAACCAACCTTACAGCATAATGCCAGTACCAGCAACAGTACTCCACCCTGGTAAGAGAGATCCTGTTAGCATTTCTTAAGAGCCAAAACTTCAAACAAAGTGACATTTACATGAAAAAAGATTAATATACTTTCCTTAACTCACTAACAAAAGTCAAAGACAGGCTATTTCCTGTAATTTTTACTCTAGGTAAAAACTGTAACATAGCATATATAGTTACTACTCAGCACTATTCACAACAGCCTAATATGACTTGAAGTTTAAAACTCTCAATAGCATTAATTGGAAAACAGCAATGAATTGGTTGTGAATAGCATATGAGGAAAAAGAAAAATCACACAAAACTTTGGTTTTAGTCTTCCATTATTAAAAAAGTGTTGAAAGTTTACATAAATCACCTTGGCCTCTAATTCCTTCACAACCTTTTCATTCACTTACCTTTAATTGTACCTGTCCTGGTTTTGCTGGGACAGAATCATAGGCTATCCATGGCCTATTAATGCAGGCCATTAGCAGTTTCAAGTAAGCCAGGGCAGCTGACTTAAGTAGGATCAAAGGTATGTCCCTTACCATAAAAGTCATGCTCAGTATAAAGGGGGAAGTTTGCTGAGGACAGGGGCTCCTGCTTCTCCCCATCCCTGAAGCGGCTTGCTTACCATTCTGCTTAAGGGGACTGCTTTCCTGTTTGCGACTACATCACCATACAATCACTGGGCTCAGTAAAACTTTATATACTTCATATTGGTATTAGTTGGGTTGTTTCAATAAATCTGTTCTTATTTCAACCCACAGGTTTCCTCTCCTTTTCCCAATCCCCCTTCTTTGTTGGGGAGATGTCACTGGGTGATAGAGCAACTATCGTAGTTTAGCCCTGGATATAGACTAAACACAGACAGCACCACACCGTATTTCTTCACAGTATTTTCTTCAAAAATTTTTCAATAAATCACAAAACACACATAAAGCATCTCAACTCTCTTGCTTTGTGCTTAGTTACCTAGTCTCTCTAACACTTATTTTCATATTACTTTCTCAGCTGCTTCCCCTCCACAGCCACTTTAGCAACGAGACTAAGCTAACAGAACTCAATCAGCTATTTCAATGCCATACTATAAGATTTTGACAGTCATTCATGCCACGAATTATAATGGGACTATACTACTGATAAGTATCACGATCTGTCTTCAAAAGTGTCTAATGTAAAGGCATGACTAGGGAAAGATAAAGCAGCAGACAGACCCCAAAAATGAGCAAGAAACTCCTTGCATGCAAAAGCATTATCAACATCCAGAACATTGACAGAATACTTTACGATAATCTAAATGAGACTTTTTAGGTTATGCATTGCAGCAAAGTCCTTATCAGCTACACAAGTTGAATACTGTATGGTTTGGCTTGCCTTATTGCTCATACTCAGCAAGGATGTAAAAATGACAATGCTAGTTCAGTTCCAGTATGGAGTAGGGATGTTGAAAATTTTGGTTTTGATTTAGGACTGATTAGCTCTGAGCTGGTGGAATTCTTACCTGCAAAGCACATAAACATCAACCTACTGAAATATAGCTCATTTACCTTGTGATCTGCAACACCCAGGAAAGCAATGATTGTATACAGAACATGGGTAAGAGCACTGTCGTGATGCCCCTCAGCTAAATAAAAAAGAATTTAAGGAAGAGTTTTCATTTGATTTTTGTTTAAACACAAGAACAGGTAAAGGTAACAGAAGACCACAAAGTAGAAGTAAGCAAACTGAGCTTTAAGTTTTGCCAGATTCTTAAAATTTAGGAAAGATGAAAATATTACCACAAAAAATAAACAGTTGAATACACTGAGGAAAAAAAGAGTACTTTTAAAAAAGAGAACACAGTCATTGCTACATACTGCACAAAAGCCATGATACAGGATTTACGGTAATTTTGGCAACAGACTTCAAAAAATATCATCAACAGCATTAAAAATTAATTTTCACTAAAAGCACTCAAACAGTGACGTGTCTAAAATATGATCTATATCCTTCCAGTTATCTGCCTCCTTCCAGCATCTACTGTACACACTTAAGCTACAGCAATTATGCCTACAATTTATAAAAACAACAGGAGAGAAGATAAAAAAAGCTTCTAGCAATCCTAAGTGGCCTAGTATATGCAAATGGGAAGCGAGGCTTTAACTACAACTTAAAACCTACACCTGTATTCTGAGTTATCAAAGCAAGCAATGCCATTCATTTGGCTCTAAATACCAGTATTTTGAATAAAATCATATGCTGTAATATTCTCAAATAAGAAGATTCCTATGAAGAAAAATGAAAGCATATTGAATTCAGTGCACTCAACTTCACATTCTCTCTGCTCCAGTAATAACAGGCATTTGCTCTTACACATAGGAAGAAAGGATACGATGTTCTGCTATTTTAGCCATGAGGTCATCATTATCAAAAAGTAGTAAGCAGACGACAGCTATGATGAAAAATGCAGCACCTCTAGTCTGTAAAAAAACCAAACAAATAAGACAAACCAACTAACCCCACCCTAAGTATTTTTATAATGGCTGTAACAGATCAATGTAAAAAAAACCCAGGAAATAGTCCTCTCCCTCCTCCCTTCCTAATCAGTGTAAGCATATTTTAGTTCAATAGGAAAAACACAAGGAATAAACAACTGGTTGTTTTGAAAATGTGACCTTAATAATGTAATTTTGTATCTTTTTCAGTTTTCAGGACAAATCACCACTGTAACAAGCCAGAAGCCTGTATCTTCTGAATTTCAAGTGCGATTGCTTCCTTCGTGGTGTGTTTCTGCCTGACAGAATGCACAGCTACTTAAGCCCAGTGATTTAACATTTTGTAACATCAAGGGGCTATGAACAATATCTAGTGGATAAAGTGTAGAATTTCGTCTTAGTGGAGGTAAAGGCTAGAGAACTGCAAAGGCTCCAAGAAAACAAAGCTCTGCAGTACTTTTGTGGGGAAGGGATGGAGGCAGCTACGAAATCCCAGCTCTCAGAGCTTTCACTGCCCTGTCTTAAGATGCAGTTTTGGTATTCATCTTGGCAAGATGCTTGGCTCTACAGCTAAAAAATACTACTACAGTTCATCTTCTGAAGCCAAATACAGCTTCCACATTCTCGGTTTTGAAAGTCAGCTGAATTCTCTTTGCCATAGTTCACATCATAAAGCTGAAATAGAGGTCAGGGTTATTGCTCCCTTATTTTTGCTGCCTTAGATATGCAGCTTAACTGCCAAGCATGGCACCCTAAGATACAGATCGACAAAGAACCTCTTTGGAGATCTACATCTACACTTTGAGTGGCTGGTTGGAGAAAAAAAATTGTCTTCTAACTTCATGCTTGATGCCCCAAGTATCTCAATTTGAGGGGGGGCAGGTGTAGAGTGCAAGACAGTGTGAAAGGTTAGGGTACTCCAGCAGCAGTTGTGAGATAGAGATTTCAAATTCCCAGCCTGAGGCAGTACCAAAGCTAGACTTTCTCCTACACAGCAAGTACACTAGCCTCAAGCATGCCATCACAAGTTATCTTCACCAACTATCACTGGTTTTGAGTCAAACTGGCCAAGAATGCTAGGTGCGGGATGAGCTCACTCCATTTAGGGCTGATCAGGTACTGCTGGAGAATATCTTGCAAAATTGTATAGAACTCTGATTGAGTGAAAGACTGGGCCCAAGTATTACGCACCTACAGGCTTATGAAGACATTAAAGTACTTAGAGAAAGTTTTGGGAGAAAAAACGAAGTGTGTGAAAAGCTACAGGCACTGAAAAGGTGAGGCAAGGATCTGGAGACTGCATTGCTAGACTTCAGTGCCTAAAGGCCAGGACCACTACGAACACTTATGCCCTTCTGTCAGTTTGAACCTAAAATCCCATTACAATGAATGCTTAAGTACAAAAATAATTCTTAAGGCTCTTTTCATCTACAAACAGAAAAACTTCTCGGGTATCTGCTGTGGATCTTCAACAGCTTCACGTACTATTTGTATCTTACTGTCATATTTATTATTTCAAGTAGTATATCTTACAAATTCATCACTAATTAAACTAAAAAAAGCACAGGTTCTATGAACATAGCTCCAAAACACCGTTTGTTCCAGGTAAAGAAGTACTTGAGTTTATAGCATTCTGTATTTTTTACATTTGGTAAAACACATTTTTAAATACCTTTGCTGGTCCTCCACCTGACCTTGTGAACATGACACTAAGGAGTGATAGCACAACCACATCACTGTGCTCAAACAGCAACAATGTCCTATAAAAGAAGTGAAATAAACCCTTATGTCCACAAAAAAGGAGTTTACCTTACAAGCTTGATACATACTATTTCAGCTACAATTCAGTGGCACAGCGGTCAAAGAATTCTCCTGTGATTTCAACAGCATGTTTAACCAATTCAAAAGGATAAATGCAAATCTACTTGCCTTCACCACCTGTGGAAAGCTAGACATATCACAAAGCCAAGAACTTCCTAACTCAAGTAACAGGTTAAAATTACTCACTTACAGGTTACATTGTACTTATTTCTGTCTAGTAACACAAGATATTAAATTGCTCAAGATGGAATTATTATTCCCTTTACAACACCCCCTCTAGTACATTTCTAGCTCCCAGAAAAAAAGAGGTCCTGTCCTGTTCTGTTACATCCTGTTTACTGAAGTTCAACATGGGCAAGTGTAGGGTAATGCAACTGTGGAGGAATAACCCCATGGACCAGTGCAGGTTAGGGACTGATCTGCTGGAAAGCAGCTCTGTGGAAAAAGACCTCGGTGTTTGGGTGGACAGCAGGATGACCATAAGCCAGCATGTGCCCTTGCGGCCAAGGAGGCTAATGACATCTTGGGGTTGTCCTCCCCCTCTACTCTGCTCTGGTGAGGCCACATCTTGAGTACTGTGTCCAGTTCTGGTCTCCACTGTTCAGCAGGGACAGGGAACTTTTGGAAAGGGTACAGAGAAGGGCTACAAAAATGATTAGGGGACTTGAACACCTTTCTAACGGGAAAAGGCTGAGAGAACTGCGTCTGGTTAGCCTGGAGAGGAAAAGACTGACGGGGGAATCTTAACAGCACTTATAAATACTTAAAGAGTGGCTGTAAGGAATACAGAGCCAGTCTTTTTTCAGTGGTGCCCAGTGACAGGACGAGAGGTAACGGACAAAAACTAAAAGACAGGAAGTTCCATCTGAACAGAAGGAGGAGCTTCTTTACTTTGAGGGTAGTGGAGCAGTGGAGCAGGCTGCCCAGAGAGATGGTGGAGTCTCCACCTCTGGAGATATTCCAAGCCTGCCTTGATGCCATCCTGTGCAATGTGCTGTAGGTGAATCTGCTCTGGCAGGGGTGTTGGACTAGATGATCTCCAGAGATCCCTTCCAACCCCTAACATCCTATGTCTGCGTGCCTGTGAAGTCTTGATGGTCTAATAGTAGTTTATGCAACCTCAATACCTCTCAATTGCTGAAAATAAGAAACAAACTTGCACACCATCTCCTTCAGACAGTAAAGACAGCTTTCCAGAGCAGAACATGAAAGTAATAATTGCTGACAAGTTTTCCAAACGCTTCTGCCATTCTGTGGATAGCAATACTGGGAAGACTGCCAGCAGCCAGAAAGGCACTACTGCATTAAGAAATGCTGTTATTCTCAAGTATGCCTTCTCCTGCATAGAGCATAAAAAACTTCAACTTCATAAAATGCATCATTTCAGGCTTTACCTTTCCGTCTCTAATGAAAGATGGTTTCTAATACATTAACCTTAATTCTTGACAGTGCATCAGTTCTGTCACAGTATTCACAAGTTGCTGTCACTATGTGTCAAGTCATGGTCATTAAACATTTAAATAAACCACTAGGGTTACATTAAGGAGAGTAAGGAAATGATGAAAACCACAGTCAGTACAACGGTCAGTGATCTTGTTGTATCACTCACACCAGTAGTTTAAGCACTATCAAGAACTTCACCGGCATCGTGCCCAAGTATTAACGCAAAAAATTTCAAGTTCTGTAGAAAATTTTATGTCACTTTTCCCAAACACAGAGTTCACAGGACAAAGCATAAAGATTAATAGAAAATTTCAAGAACTAAAGCAAGAGGTTGCTCATGGGCTAACAGACAAAAAAAAACAAAAAACAAAGGACCAAGACTGGGAAAGATCATGAAAATTAGTTTGAAAGGATGAAACACTCTTTTCACAGTAAATATATATTTACCTCAGTGGTCCACAAAGAGTAAGGCCAAAAAACCACAGGAGAGAAATGATACATCCCACAACAGCATGCTTAAAAACTTTGATCCACTACAAAAGAAAGGTATTTCATTATCATTTTCTCCACAGTTTCAAACTAAACACTCATTAATAGCATTCTTTTAGCACCGTAGCTGTAGAACTAGATAGGAAAACATACACTTTTCAAGTTCTGAAAAGTTTAGAGTATGGTTATCTTCTTAACTACCCTGCAGACAACTAACGTTTGTATAGCCATATTATGACTGAAGAGTACTTCTTTCTTTTCTACAACACTACTAGATTCTACAGTATTTTCTGAGAGCTCTTTAACATAAAGCCTGAAAAAAAGTGGGAAAAAATCAAGTCCATTTACTTGTCAAAGATATTATGCATTATACATCTGATAAATACAGCCAAAAGCAAGTCAAAAGCTTACGGGTAGGAATTAG
>VWZO01011735.1:3926-16012 GCA_013396975.1 Bucco capensis | reverse complement strand
GGAAGAAATGGCTCTCGGGGACCTTGTCTGACAGTTGTATATCTTTGCTTTGGTGCTGCCAACTCTGCTGCACGCATCATCGCTTCTATGCCTATGGTCTTTACTTGTTCAAGTACCAAGGGAGGCCATTGTGCCTGGTGCTGAGGGTTATTAAATTGACTGACACCCATCAGAATATCAGCACCATTACCATGGTGAGGATCATCTTGTGAATAGTGCAGATTCATTACTGCTTGTGCCTCAGCTCTTTGCTGCCACGTTTCGAAACACTGTAAACTGTACTGGTTGGAAAATAATTTGTGCAACGTGATTGAAATCATAAGGAGTCATAGTCTCCATTGTCAATAGACGTATCAACTGCATCACTGCTGGAGAATTGGGACCATACTGAGCAGCGGCCCTCGGCAAATCTTGGATCACTTTCCAAGGATAAGAAATATGTTCATGAGGTTTTCCTGCTGCTGGATCATGAAATACTACAGGGAACACTGCAGGCCCATCAAACCCAGCATATAAAGGTTCTGAGCGGCAAGAGGAACTGATATATTTTCTGATAAGTCCCAATCATCTATTTCCATGGCTTTTGCTTTTACTCCTCTCCAAAATTGCACAGGGTTACATGGTCTAACTGTAATTGAAGCTGGAGGCAAATCTCAAGTTTGAGGAATTTTTGGCTTGCCCTTTAGGCCACCCTGTACCGATGTGGACTTAAAAACANTTACAGCAGGTGCAAGTTTATCCAGCTGTGCTGAAGGAGAGACAGGGAGGTCTGGGGCCATAGATTGCTCTGTCTTTCCTTCCACATCCACCCCCCTTTTTGACTCTGGTTTTCCTCTGTTCTCCTCCAAGTCCTCCGAAGTCTTTAGTAGCACAAGCCACATTATTGCTAATTCATCTGCTTCCTTACATCCTTTATTAGTAGCATCATGCAGTTTATCACTCAAGACTTTCCACTGTGACACACTAAATGCAGTAACAATAGTAGCTTTAAAACTTTGGTTTTTTGGCCAGAGTAACATCTTTTGTAAAGTCGGTTCTGAAAGGCTGACTCCCTGTTTTTTCAGGAGCAGTTTCCACATAGAGAGTATAATACCCTTTTCTTTGGAGATACTCCCTCCCATGTTGTCTCCCAGTAGCTCACCTTTCCCAGGTGTCTTAGTCATCCGGACGTGACAGGAATTCCAACTGCCTCTGGCTATACTGGGACTCCGCCTCCCGGTCAAATTCCAGGCCATCTTTTCAGTCCAAATGCGTTTTTTCCAAATCGCCAGCAATTCCAGATTCGTGGTGGTTTTTTTGTCGTGTTCTTTTCTGTGTGGTTTTTTAATTTTTTTTTCCTTGCAATACACATCAGCGGTCACCAGGTGTCATCGTTGAGGCGGACAAAACGACACAGAGTCTGTAGGTAATACAGCGAGAGCGAGAAGCAGGCAGAGAGGCCCAGTTTATTGAGTTCAGTCATTCTTATATACTCTTTCTCCAGGACAGGTGTCACTTAGCCACTGGTTACTTATAACCGTAATAATGTTCTGTTGGTTAACATTTGCATATTGCCAAGTCATGCTTATTTACAAAACTAACAACTATGGTCAGTCCTGAAAACTCTACACTCACTCCTTCCTCTTCCCACGGCTGACTCTGACCACTTCCAGGTCGCTTTCTGACTCCATACCTCCCACCAGGAGACCCGGACCTGCCGTAATCCCCAACAATTTAGGGTCCAGGGGACTTGTTTACCAGGGTCCCAAAGGGTTTGGTCATTTTGGTGCCCCAGTGTATGTGACCGCACCCTGCCAGAGTGGCTGCAGTCCTTATCACTGGGGCCGGGTGTTTCTTGTTTTTCTCTTAATATTTCTAATATGGCTTCAATATAGTTTCAGCTTTTTCCCTTTATTTCAGGGGGGAGGAGCAACCTCCCCCTTGCCCTGCGGAAATGCCCCGATGCCCGCCCCCAGCTCAAAACTAAACACAACAACAGTCTGTGGGGTGAAGGAGGAGGAAGATGGATACTTCCTGTTATTTTTACATACCCCATAACAGCCCGTCAGTGCAAGAAGGACACAGAGGCATTGGAGAGTATCCAGAGAAGGGCAAGTATGTTAGTGAGGGCTCTGGAGCACAAGTCTTATGAGGAGCAGCTAAGGGAACTGGGGCTGGTTAGTCTGGAGGAGACTCAGGGGAGACCTTATATCTCTCTCCAACTCCCTGAAAGGAGGTTGGAGTGAGATGGGGGTAGGTCTCTTCTGCAGGGTTAACGGTGAGAGGAGAAGAAATGGCTTCAAGTTGCAGCAGGGGAGATTTGGATTGGATGTAAGGAGAAATTTCTTTCCTGAAAGGGTTGTTAAGTCTTGTCCCAAGCTGCTCAGGGAGGTGGTAGAGCCACCATCCCTGGAGGGGTTTAAGAAACATTGAGATGCTCTGCTTAGGGCCATGGTTTAGTGGTATGGTAGTGGTAGGAATGGTTGGACTTGATGATCTTAGAGGTCTCTTCCAACCTTTAATGATTCTGTGATTCTGAGTATTTAAGTTTCTCTGTTAATCCTCAGCAAAACAATGGTTAATCCTTCTCCACTCTAAACTACACTAGAACTACAGTCTGAGAAAATGTAATTTTATTAACCCATCTGTTTTCTCACTTAGGCCAAGTTTAATTCAGACTTGTCTTCATTCAAACAGTAATATCACATCCCTGATAAAAAACAAGTTAAAACCTCCTTTGCATTGGAGAACATCATGTTCCCAAGAGTTTCAGTGTTAGCTCAAGTTAATGATGTTTAAATTCTTTCCTTTGGTGTACTGATGAAAGATCATCATTCGACTGCTTGGAACAAGAGCAGTGCACTGCTCTGCCACTTGGAGCAAAGCCTGCCTTACATTTCACCCTGGCGGTGAACTTCCTGTCCTCAACTGGAATACCGAAGGACTACATCACTAAAAGCATCATAGCTTGGTTACATCACTCGGCTTCCTACTTTCTCAGTTTCTTCAAGAGAGGATTTCAGAGTCCAGATACCTTTGTCTGGCAATGGCATAAGAACAAAAAAAACTTGCATTTTGCTTCTGGCTCATCACACCAAGCTCACAAGTCACTGCAAGCCCTCCAGCTCTTAAATATAGAAAACTCATTGACTGTGTTGCTAGCTCTCAGCATGATCTTGGTGATTCACCAAGGTGCAAGTTTTACAATAAGCTTGCTCAAAGGTGCTAGTTTTACAAAAGCAAGCTCAAAGGCAGAAGCAAAAGGGCTCAGCTGATTTTCATCTCTGTCTTGATTAACATCAGTGAAGACTTGGGTCTCAGAGCAGTCATGATAGGGCATCTCAAATCCAGATGAGTTTCAATGGTCAGCTGTGGAGTTTTAAAGCACAGGAGTAAAGGGTGTAAATTAGAAAAACCCTCACATTTCTCGGGCAGTGTTCCTCTTTGATTCCTTTTAAAAGAACCCTTCAAAAGGGAAAGAGGCAGGAGTGGAAGAGGCCAGACAAAATTGATCTCAATTAAATCTGTCTTAGAAGCAAGCTTGCAAAGTTGATAGCCTAGGACCATTGAAATGCTGAGGCAATTGGGACCTTTTCAACATATTGGAACCAAACGCTTAACAGCTGGCAAAGAAGAGTCCATGAGAGCAGCTGTGTACAAACACCAAGCGCTGAGAGCAGTACCCCTAGCCAGGTGGCATTAGAAGCATCCCATGGCTCCCAGCTCCTGAGACGAGTTGTCTCAGCACTGGCAGGCAGGCAGCATTGAGGCAGTCTGACAGCTTCCTCACGCTGGAGGGCAGCACTCGCTCCAGCATCCCTGGGCCTATTCATGGCCAAAACCAATTCTAGTTGCAGCGTTGGGCTCAAACTCCTTACAGCCTGCCCAGAAGAGGCCCTCGGAGCAGGCGTATGACAACACAACACGCTGAGAGCAGCACTGCTAGCCAGATGGCATTAGAGCCACCTGATCACAGGCTAAACTGCTTATGGTTGCAGCATCAGGCCCAAACTCCTCAGAGGCAAACCAGAAGACGCTGTGAGAGCAGCCGTGCACAAACACCAAGGCAGTGAGAGTAGCACTGCTAGCCGCTCAGCATCATGACCTTCCTATGGCTCCTGGAATGCCAGACCAGCAGCCCTAGCAGCGCCAGCCAGCTGCCATCACGCACTTCCTGCAAGCTCCCCAGCGCTTGTGGGCACCAGACACTCCAGCAGCCCTGGGTCCATGTAGGTGTTCGGGCTGTGGCTTGCTGTGGCGAGCCCAAACACCTTACAGCTGGCCCAGACACCACCGTGGCAACAGCCATGCATTGCCCCCAGGGGCTGGCCCTGATTCCCCTCCACCAGTACAAGAAAGCTGATTGGTCATCTCTGCACTAGCAGATTCCTTGCTCATTTGTCAGCTTCCTTCTCCTCTCCCTTTCTCAGGGGCAGCATACAGGGCTAGGTGCAGAGGGTTCTCTTCTCCCCAGGAGTTGGTAGCACCTTCCTCAGACCTCTGTCCTTGCCGGCTGCCCTTGGCCAGCTGCCTAGCACCATGGCTGAGCGCTTGGGGCCTTGCTGACTCGTGCTCCCCATGCTCCTCAGCTATCTTCTCCTCCTCACCCGTTGCCCCTGCCTGGTAGGCTGGTAGCAGGTGCCTAGGGTGGGCTTGTTCACTGGCACCGTTCACCTCTGCTGGCATCTACCTAATGGAGTTCCAATACTCCATGTTTTGTAGTTGCATTGCAACTACAAGATTATAGCTCTTTCTAAAGAGCTGCATTAAAGAATGAAGGGAAATTGCTTGGCAGCGACTTGCTGTTTCTCCTTTTTCCTGAGGACAGGGTGGCTCCTGCCTGCTCTCTCGCCTAGTGCTGTAGAGAAGCATCAAGTGTAAGAGATGACACGCTTGCATGGGTTTTGGCAACAAAACCCTATGACCGTGAATATTGTCCTGGTTTGAGTTAGAAGAGAACTAAGTGTTCAGTGATTTTACTTTTCAGCTAAAACTCCTCTAAATCACTGCTAAATGTTGTATACCACATTGGGGTGCAAAGTAAAAGGCTGCACCTGCATGGAGGAGCAGACAGTTCAGGTGACCCAAAACTGACTAACAAGGTGTTCCACTCCACATACATCATATTCAGTATAATGAATATACTCACTACAGCCAAACCCCACACTTGGGGTCTTGGGGTCTCTTACATAAAAGCAGGGGTGTGGATAAGCTCTTTAGCAGTTAATTAAAAGCAAATAGTAAAAGAGGTGTGGGCTTCTACTCCTCCTCAGGGTTGAGCACCTGAGCCATCTAGGGTGGTGGACCAGTAGTTCTTCTTGTGAAGCCCATCTCTGCTGTTGCAGGACTCTGTCCATTCTGCCTTAAATCCCGATCCAAGAGCTGCTGGATCCAGCCCCTGAGTTTGATTCCCCTCTGCTGCTGAGCCCTGCAACAGTATCAGGGTGCCAATAACGTAGTTGCCATCGAGGCGGGGTTGGGTTTGATATTGGGTTTTTATATGTTTGGATACATTCCATTTTATTGTTATTATTATTTTCATGAAAGTAGTTTTAGTTTTCATTTCCAATTCGCAAGTCTCTCAAAGGGAAGGCCATTTGCCTTCCACGATGGGGGGAGGACGGGGACAGGGGAGGGGGCAGAAGGCAAGAGAAACTGTGTGTCACTGCATTAGTGCTCATCCCAGTCCTAACTCTTGACAACTATTTTTCCAAACATTCATTTCCAAGATGATTTCTCCAGGGCCCAAATGTCTTTCAAATCATTTACTAACACCAGCATTCTGGCTAGAAAAACTTGGGGTGGTGAGCATTTGTATGGACCCCAGTGTTAAGCCCTGGAGTGGCGCTGCCTGAACAGCACCTTGCAGCCACCAATGCCACCGTCACTGGCTGCCCCAGGGGACCTGGCATTTGTCACCTCACTTGCTGCAGGAGCAGGCACCCTGCTTACATGGGTGCTGAGGGCTTGGGCCTCCGCCTTGGCACTTCACAGCTGCCACTGAGAGGCAGTGGCTATCTCATAGTTGGTGGGTAGCAGGTGGTTGCCAAGGGTGTCCTTGCCCATATTTGGGGTGCATGCAGGCCAGATGTGCTGATGTCACAATGGTCAGAAGTCTCCAAATTTAAGTGCTGGGCTCAGGAGGAGACAGCCCAGTGCTGCTGGCATGGTGACTCTCCAAACAGACTTCACTGTTGATATCCACTGTGTCCATGAGGAAGGCCATTGCTGTGATGGAGCAGGGTGAGAGCAAAGTATCTCTCCTGTAGCCTGGAAGAGGACTTGTAGTGTGGGGCCAAGAGCAGTGGCAGAGGGAGGCAGTAGGTCCCTGACTGCCCTAGGGTAGGGCTCCTCCTTTCCTCAGCAAGTGGGGCCCAGGCTGAGCAGCGGGCACTTGCCTGTGCCTGCCATGGCCCCTTCCTCTCCAAGTGCTTCAGCGCTGCTCATCAGCCAGCCAGGCAGGGACCATGCAGGCCCTTGGGGGCAATCCCTTTAGGAACACTTCTCTTGGCTCTGCAGGAGTGCTGATGTCTGCTGGTATTTGCAGTTTCCCCTCCAGCATCCGTCCTGTGCTGCCAGACAGATGTTGACCTGGACATCTGTGGGCCCGTACTGGAGCTTCAAAAGCTCTCTGCCCATGTGTTTTGCCTGGTGAGTTCCTCAGGGGCTCCCTCCTGCTTTCCAGCAGACAGTCCCTGTGACACTACTCTCCTTATCAGCTCCTCATCTGTTCTCTTCTGCAGATTTTTGCCAACAAGCTTTGTCCACTACTAGTCGAAGAAGAAGACCAAGTGGTATTTCTCTCGGAGGATATTGAGCATACAATCGAGCGGGCAGTGCAGCAGGTAAGGGTCTGACAAGTTCAGAGAGATTTGTGGCAGGAGAGGTTTGGGGGAGTTTAGCCCAGGCCCCCAGGAAACAAATCCCAGAACTTTCAACCAGCTCTGGGGCGAAAGTCTTGCTCCCAGCAGCTGCACAGTGGCTCCAGCACAAGAGCCTTGCCCACCAGGCAGATCTGCAAGGTGTGACTCAGCAGGGGCCACATCCTGCACCCTGCCTTGAGGTGTGGAGCTGACTGCAGAGACCCGGAGGCAGCCGCTGATGGGAGCCACAGTGCCCTTTGAAGGAATGTGGGGGACTACGGCAGGTCCAGCAGTCCCCTTGCAGGGGGTGTGGAGTCAGAAACTGACCCGGAGGTTGTCAGAGTGCATTCATGGGAAACAGGAAGGACTGACCATGGAGTAGTTGGAGGACTGACCACAGGGTAGTAGTTTAGCAAGTAAGCATGACTTAGAAATATGCAAATGCCAACCAATAGTGCATTATTATTGTTACAAGTAACCAGTGGCAAAGTGCCACCCATACTGGAGAAAAAGTATATAAGAACAACTGGACTCAATAAAAGTGATTATTGCCTTCTCGCTTTTGTTGCTCAAACTATAGAGCCTCTGTGTCGTTTGTCCATGTCCTAGTATCAGCTAGAGCAGAACTGAGTCTGCTAAGGTGGAATTGCTTCCAGCCAAGGTTCCTTTAAAAGTGAGTGCTTTTATCTGAAAGCTGACAGTATGTTTTCAAAACATTAGCAACTTCTAATATCTTAAGCCTAAAATGTTTGGATTACAGCTAAGAATTGGAATGTAAACTTTCTGTGATTTCACGAAGACGGGAGGGGTGCAGGGTGAAAGCCTGCACCTATAGGAAGGAACAGGCAAGACAGGTAACCCCAGACTGACCAACTGAGTATTCCATTTCATACACGTCATGCTGCACATAAATTCAAGAGGCAGTTCCTTCTGTGTTCTTCTTTCGCTTTCCCTTGCAGTCATGCTATGGTAATATAGTGATTGGGAGGGAGAACCGGAGGTTTAAATCTTGGTGCTGGCTCTTTATCTATATTAATATATATATGTCTGCTGTTACTGCTTTCTATTAAAAGTAATTAAAACTACTACGTCTTTTCCAATCCACAAGTCTCGTTGTTTCACTCAAACTATAACAGTTTGTCTCAACGACGACACAGGAATGCTTCGTCTGCCACCAGAGTGGGGCCACAATCACCTGCCTGGAGGAGGGCTGTGACTGCAGCTTCCATCTCCTCTGTGCCATGGCAGGTGGATGCGTCACCCAGTAGTATATCGGGCTCTACAGGTAAGGGTAAGCTGTCCCTCGCTGGGGAGGGGAGGCCTCCTTGCCTTCTGCCCCCTTCCTACCAGCTTCAGGCAAACAAGAAGGCAGCCCTGCATCATCCCCAGGGGCTGGCCCTGATTCCCCTCCACCAGTACAAGAAAGCTGATTGGTCATCTTTCCTCTTGCAGATTCTTCGCTCATTTGTCAGCTTCCTCCTCCTTGCCCTTTCTCAAGGGCAGCATGTGGGCTCCAGCCACAAAAAAACCAAATTAAATAATCATGAACCAGAAGAATTTGTCTGAAGTTAGTATTAGTGAGCCACTGTGAATCAGTTATCCTTGTGATAAAGACATGCCAGATCTCTACACAAGTTAAAATGCAACCATGAAGACATAGGGACCTTGTCTGCGTCTAGCAAATGCTCTGTTTTGAACTTCTGCAACATGAAGTTATACAGACTGTGAAGAAGTAAAGAACATTTTAAAAAAAAAAGGTATTTAAAGCTTTCTCCTAGAAATTTCTATGTGCGATCTGGTGGCTAAAGATAATGCCACCTTCAGCAGCAGGCTGCATCAGTGAGCTGAGGCCAGTGGGATGAGCTTCAACAAGGCCAAATGCCAGGTCCTACACTTGGGTCACAATAACCCCATGCAATGTTATAGGCTTAGGGCTGTGTGGTTGGATTGGTGCCTGGCAGAGAAGGAACTGGGGGTGCTGGTTGATAAGTCAACAGAGCATGAGCCAGACATGTGCCTATGTGGCCAAGAAAGCTAACAGCATCTTGGCCTGGAGCAAAACTAGTGCGAGCAGTAAGAGCAGAGAAGTGATCATCCTCCTGTCCTCAGCACTGGGGAGGCCACACCTAGAGTCCTGGGGTCAGTTTTGGACCCCTCAGTGCAAGAAGGACCCAGAGGCATTGGAGTGTGTCCAGAGAAGGGCAAGGAGGCTAGTAAGGGTCTGGAGCACAAGTCTTATGAGAAGCAGTTGAGGGAACTGGCATTAAGTTTGGAGAAGAGGAGGCTCATGGGAGACCTTCTCTCTCTCTCTCCAATGCCCTGAAAGGAGGCTGGAGTGAGATGGGAGTACGTCTCTTCTCCAGGGTTAACAGTGAGAGGATGAGAAGAAATGGCTTCAAATTGCAGCAGGGGAGGCTTAGATTGGATTTAAGGAGAAATTTCTTCCCTGAAATTCCTTACAGGACTTTTGTCATACCCTGATGAACATGCTGCTAGCTGGCCAGGGAGTTGCTCTGGAGTCAGTGCTCTGCAGCAAGTGTTCCTGCAGAGCCAGTCCTTCCAGGCGTATCCATCTGTAAGGAGGCTGGAGGTGGAGGTTAAAGAGAGGGCATGGACGAGGAGGAAAATAAATGGGTGATTGGAAGCATGGCAGTCCATAGTATTGCTTTTGACAGTCTTTGCAGTAGCTACCTACAGCAGTACTAAACTGTGCCTTGTAAACTCATGGTGGGTTTAGCAGGGCTTTGGTTCCTGAAATCTTCACAGTTACATTAGCAACTCTGCATTTCATCACCATGGTATCAAACGTGTCCTTTTCCTGAAGAACTCAAGCACTAGGGATTAGAGACTTCATGAATATCTCTCTGTGTGATCACCAACACTTGTTTGAGAAGCCAGACACTGAAGCCTTGGTGCAGGCACAGCCAAGGTCTTGGTTTGGCTGTACCCTGCAGGTCTCCCTCTCCCAGCTCTGCCCCTCCTGCTGCAGGGTCTTGCATTGAATCTGCTGACATGGTTCAGGCTCACCAGTTCTTTTTCCAAACTGGAACTATTTTAGCTGATCTGGCAGTCCTGTCGTTGCTAATCATAGAATCAGAGAATCATAAGGTTGGAAAAGACCTTTAAGATCATCAAGTCCAATTGTAAACTAAC
This sequence comes from Bucco capensis, assembly GCA_013396975.1. NCBI lineage: Eukaryota > Metazoa > Chordata > Aves > Piciformes > Bucconidae > Bucco > Bucco capensis. The sequence goes on along the minus strand of VWZO01011735.1, from coordinate 6,017 downwards.
ACTAAGTCTCCCACTAAACCATGTCCCTAAGCACCACATCTCCATGTCTTTTAAATTCCTCCAGGGATGATGACTCTACTACTTCCTTGGGCAGCCTGGGCCAGGGCTTGACAATCCTTTCCATGAAGAAATTTTTCCTAATGCCCAATCTGAACCTCCCCAGCAGAACTTGAGGCCATTTCCTTTTGTCCAATCTCCAGTCACGCGGGAGAAGAGACCAACCCCCACCTTGCTCCAACCTCTTTTCAGGGCATTGTAGAGAGAGCACTCCCTTGAGCCACTTCTCCAGACTAAACAACCACAGTTCCCTCAGCTGCTCCTCAAAGGAGCAGCTGAACTTGTTTTCTAGACCCTTCACCAACTCCTTTAGTGCCTCTGCACAGGCAGGCAGCTCGTGACCAGACCCACACTGACACAAGGTTTCTGTGGGACAGGCAGTGAGAAGGATTGGAGCTTTAAAAGTTCTGAGGCAAGTGTCAGAGAAAGCCAGGCAGTAGGACACTGACTGCTGGGCTGAGGACTCAGTTGGACTGCAATGTGGTAGAGAAGCTACTTCAAAGCATTGTGAATGCTAGTTGTGCAGGGGTTGGATGTTAGCCTAAAGGATGCTGTAAAAACAAAGGGTTGTGTGCAATTATGCACAATGAGAGTAATGCAGATATGTTGGTTTTCACATTGATTTTCTTCTTCAAAACAAATATGAGTCAACTCTCTGGAGGCTTGCCTGCATCTTAGTTGCTGCAGGAAGAAAGGACCTGCTCTGTAGACCTTCCATCTGAACGTGAAATCAGGAACGTGTTTTGGTGCAGCTGGACATGACACAGCATGAAGTCTGGCAAAGCATACTCCTTACTCTCTCAGGAAAGCCTACATTTGGCAAGTAGGATAGTTCATCACAGCAGAAACAAGGTCAAAGTACACAGAGCTACATACACCCTTCAAGTACATACACACCCCAATGGTTAGCCACAGTCAGGTAGTTAATATAAGCCACCATTGGGCAATTAGAGCTCTCACTATGTTTTCTTTAGAGGTGTGCATGATTCCTGCCAGACAGCACAAGAGTTTGATATCTTGTGATTAAAGAGCAAGGTCCTAATAGCAAAAGTGAGAACTTGGAAATGGCCTCTTGCCCTGAAAGCTGCACATGGGATTCTCTCAGACCTGGGGCAGCTGCTCTGGGAAAGCCAACTGCCACTGTGGCACCTTGCTATTGACTTAGGCAAGAGAACTGGTGGCAATGAAATGGGGCTGAAGCTTTAGACCTGGACTTCCCTGTGAAAATATGTTGCTTTTTCACACTTAAATGCAAAGGATATATTTGTGCTATCAAAAAAACAAATAATCCTAGTCTGTCTCACCTGCTCCTTTAGAGAACAAAACATGTCCCTGTAACTCACAGCACAAGCCTCAGTATTGAGAAGTCAGGATGTAGTATGTATGCCATGAACACATCATCTGACTTGCTGCACCCCAAGGTGGGACACAAGATGTAGCAGTGACCTTGGTCTGCAGCTCAACCCTTGGTACTAACTCTCCCCATCAATTGTTCTCACTACTAGGAGCAGATACTGTCTGTGAGATCATGCTGTGAGTTGCCAGTGCAGCACTGAGAAGAGACTGAACTGGAAAGTCAAATCCCTGAATAGGATCTGTTCTGTTCTAGCTCAAAAGAGGGCAAGGGGGAAAAATGCACTACTGAACTGAGCACCTTTTAGAGAAGATGACAAGCTGTATGTCTTGGAGATGAGGCACATTGTACAAGCTGCTTGCAGCAACAGTCAAAGCTGGCCTGAAGCCTTGAGGGAAAAAAGCTGGAAATTAATAGCAGGCTTTGCTTTGAACCCAACTTTAAGGAATAATATAAAGGAATATATATAATATAAATAATATATTAATATATATAAAAGAAAGGAATATATATAAAGTACAAGAAGGACGAGAGAGAGCAGCGAGCAGCAAGCATTCACCCAGATCGAGGAGAGCTGGGAGGAGAGTTTTAGACCAGCTGTACAGGGGGTTGCTGACCAGATCACTCCCCAAGCAGCCGAGCCCCGGCAGACCCCAGAAGTCCACGAGAGCCAATCAAGG
>VWZO01011734.1:216088-245328 GCA_013396975.1 Bucco capensis | reverse complement strand
ATATTAGGAAGAATTTCTTTACTGAAAAGGTGTTAGCCATTTGAACAGGCTGCCCAGGGAGGGGGTTGAGTCACCATCCCTGGAGGTGTTTAAAAGATGGGTGGATGTTGCATTGGAGGGCATCATTTAGCAAGGTGATAGGGCTAGGACAAAAGCTGGACTCAATGATCTTCAAGGTCTCTTCCAGCTGTAACTGTTCTATGTTCCATGATTCTAACTGCACCCAGCAGTGAAGATGTGAGCTCACCAAGAACAGGTACTAGCAAAGCTATATTATCTCATTTATTTCTTTTAGTATTTTCCTAATAATCCCTAAATTCTGTGTCCTTTTTAGTGCTACTTAGCATTGAATTTACATTTTTTTGAGCTTGCCTGTTAAAATTTCTCAACAGTGCCAGCCAGTTCAGTATCCATCCATATTAAAAGCTGAGATTGTGCATTACCTTTACCTGTATGCACATTAATTTCATTCACCATTTAATCACCTGATAATAGGATGAAATCTTTATGCAACTCTTCAAAAGAACCTCTGTTGTCTATTAATTTGTGTTTTACTCAGTATCACAAAACTTGACTTTGCAGACTTAAATACATTTTTGAAGTATTTAATATACTAAGTCTATAAACACACACTTAGAAAAAACCAGATTTTTTTCTAACGATAATGTTAGAAGTTCCCCAAAGATTAACAATGCTTATGACATGCTTTTACCTTCCTCAGATGAAGTTCATTAATTTTGTCTGTATGGAGAGTTTAAAGCCAGCTTCCTAACCTTTAACAAGGAAAAGTATCAGAAAATCCTGTTTGAAGAAGTGCCGTAACTCTCTATTTTTCCGTTGTTCTCAACTCCAAGCATTTCTCTTGCTCTTTCTCCCTGTCTCATATTATTTTTCTGCATTTCTTATTTTATTATTTCCCATCTGTTCCTGTTTACACTTTTCTCTTGGATTTTTTTCATTTCAGTTTTTTGGTTATTCTGCTTCTGAGTTTCAAGGGGTTTTTTTTAATTGTTTTGTAGGATCATCTCCAGTTCTGTACTTTTCCATTATTTTTATTATTATTATTCAATTCCTGTAAGCCTTGTGTATCTAACAAAAAGCTAGTCCCTGCCCCTGAATACTTAGCCTAAATCTGTGAAGAAATATGAGAGAAAAGTAGTAGATATAGGAGCACAGTGTAACAGTGAAAGAGTTAAGGGTAGTAAACTGAAATTATAACATGCTTGTTGCTTGGCTCTGCTAACCAGAGATGGTACAAAGCCATTGTTTGAAAGGCAATATGGGAATCTCAAGTTGTTACTAGATGCTTCACCAGTATATAAGGGATACTGAGGGGAAAAAAAAGTATCAGTAGAAAATCAATTATTGAATAAATTAAAAAACATAGGAGAAATGGACAGTGATAGTTGATGGGTGATAGCAGGGAGCAGTGGTGAGGCATGCAGAGTGAATGAATGACAAATGTCTATGCTTAATACTATGAGAAAGGCTAAAGACAACAGGATACTCAAATTATGACTTTCCTTCTCCCGACCCACGGTTCTGGCCATGTTTCTTCTACTCTCTTTCTCCAGCACTGGAAACACCACCTAGAAACTCTAAACAATAAAAGTTCTCATACATTTCACAAGAGCCATGATGTGTTTTACAAAAGAACAAGAAAACTGACTTAGTTAAGTGTTATTTATGTTTCAATAGTGTAACTCTTTGATAGGTCAAAGCTAACATATTAGCTTGGTGTCATTCCCACCTAGCCCCTACTTACTCTGATATAATTGGGGGGAAAGGACAGACAGATTACTCCTCTGAGATCTGTTCCCAGGTGCCTTTAAGACTTATTATGGAAATTGGATGTTGTCTCCTGATATTAAACCTGCTCTCAAACCTGGAAAACAGACTTTTTAATTACAACTAACGTTCTCTCCTTATCCTAGTTACTTTGTCATCCAGATACCTGAGCCACTGGAGTTTCTCAGACAGACTGTATCTCACTGCTTCTATTTTTAGCCCCAAAACCCATTTTCACCTTCAAGTTTTGACCACTGCTTTTAGCGTAATTGTTTAAAAAAATAGGGGGGGGGAAGAGAGAAAAAAGATGACCCAGGAATATAAGCAAAGCGGGGGGAACACCAGGAACAATGTGAGAAGAGCGTCAGCAGGAAACATCAAGTATAACGTAGCTTCCTCTACAGAAAATATAACTGCACTGACACCATTAATTTTGTGTAAGAGAAAGGGTAAACTTCAGGCTGCAGAGTTCCTTTTCCTTTCCCTTGAAAAGTTGGCTTCTAGAGATTTAAGGCATTTTATACCTCTTACTTAAATCAACGACAAACAAATGGAATGTTCAATGTACTGTAACTCTTTGAATCCTCTAGTTGGCCTATATCTACATGGTATCCAGCAAAATGGCATCCTTGTGTGTGACTTGACATAGCTGTCCAAGGCACCTCTGTTACAAACAAAAAATAAACCAGAAAAGTGACTTATGGACCCATCCAAAATCTAAATTTAAAAGTAGAGTGAAATTTTACAATGCAAGCAAATGTCTCAGGAGTAGAGTTAGCTCTCCTCTTGCAAACAAACTTGAAGTGCTTAAAGCCTCTTCTCCCACTGGGGTTACTGCCCATGTGTCTGAACCACTAGACCTGACCATTGACACTCATTTTTGTCAATGCATTCTGGCACCTCAGCTCCGGAGGTGAAGCCCTCCAGGAATGAAGCAGTGACTAAACGTTAACAGCAGTAAGTGAAGGTGTGTCTATGCCTGAAGTCTGAATATTATCAGGCTGTGACCCTTTAATTTTACTGGAAATAAAGCATTTACACACCTTTAATAGCTATAGATCCTAGCACCATGGTCTCTGGGCCTAGTTTTAAATCCCAGTCTATTCTTGCATACTGAGCAAAAATAGACATGAATGCACATTAACTTCCCAAAATTCTCTCTTTTTTGTGAAAAGGAAAACCATCAAACCATAATGTAATCTAACATCAGGCAGATATTTTCTTCACAGGATAATAGACATACTGGATTAAATTCAGAGATCAAATATAAAGAGTGTAATTTAAAGGTGTTGATGAAGACACATGCATTTTTACTACCAGTGTTAATGACCAAAGAAAGTAAAAGTGAAAATTCAGGATTACAGAAACATATTTATCCCAGACAAAATGTTGTTCATAGTGGATTTTTATGAGTTATGAGCCTGGTTTAGAATCTCAGACAGATAGATCTCAGCCCTACAAATCCTTGAAGCAAGCCACTGCACTTAGCGAGATTAAATGACCTGCCCATGGCCAGATGAGTGATATCTTACAAAGCTGACATGTAAATCCAAATCATATACTTACCAGTCTAACACCTTAATAAAACAAAGCCATCCTTCAGTTTATTCAAGAGTGTGTCCATAAGAGCTGGCATAGAAGAACTGTGAAAGTTTTCTTCAATTTTTTTTAGAGTGTTCTTCACTCTTTTCCAGTCTGCTGTAGAGAGGCTACAGCCAACAGGGTTTGCAGATATATATTTCAATGTAAAGAAAGATACCTAGTTCATGCTTTCCATATGAAGAGAATACAAAAGTTTCAACTCTCCAAATATCAGTAACTACAACACTAAGTCATTGTGGGTAGAACACAGCTATTTCAACAGTTAGGACAGAGCAACGTAACTAAGGAAAATGTGTACGGCTAGGCTTCACGAACGAAGATCCAGGGAGGGCTCCACCCATGCTCCTCATCAGCGCCTTTTCCAAGTGCACTGATAAAAAGAGGATAGCAGATAGCACCCTCGAGCCTGCGCTATGGATTTTTTTTAGGCGAGACACAGCATGCGCAGACCTGGACCCACCCTTTAGTCCTAAGGTTCATCTGCCAGGGCCTAGCAAGCTTGGACGCTGGCAGCCAAGTCCTTAGGACATAGGTTTAACCTCTTAGATGAAAGGCCTTACAGGGCTAAACGAGCTCCATCTGCCCAGGTTTGGAATCAGAGTTGTCCTTCTCCTAGGATGACTGCCAGAAGGCTAATGAGCTCATCCTACCCATAAGGAAAATGTGTATAGCATGGTCAGCCAATCATGACCCAGAGCTCTGAGCTGAAGAGGAAGGACTCAACAGATAAAGTCACCTGGTTTGTTCAGCCTGTAGAAGAGAAGAGTGATAGGAGACCTCATTGTGGTCTATAGCTTCCTCATGAGGGGAAGTGGAGGCACAGGAGCAGGTCCCTTCTCTCTGGTGACCAGCATCAGGACACCTCTGCCAGGTTAAGTTTAGTTGGATGTTAGGAAAAAGTTTTTCACCCAGATCATGGTGGATCACTGGGACAGGGTCCTTAGGGAAGTGGTTATGACACCAAACCTGACAGAATTCAAGAAGCATTTGGACAGCATGCTCAGGCACATGTTGTAATTTGGGGCTTGTCCTGTGCATAGACAGGAGTTGGAATCTATGATCCTCATGGGTCCCTTCCAAATCAGGACATTCTATAATTCTGTGATTCTGCTTATCACAAATCTCATTCAGCTTAATCTTTTAACTAGATATACAGTGTTTTCATATGAATGTTTTCTATATATCTAAATAACTATATTTGCATGCCTACAGCTTTTTTTTTCCATTTATAGAGATTTAAGATCAAAACCCTGAAAACTTAGTCAAAGCATTTCACTCTAAGTAGTATTAAATCAGAAAGGTCTTGGAGGCATATTCGGCAATGAGTATAAGGAAAGGAGGCAGAATTTTGCTTGAAAGAGTGTAGTTATGCTGAAGAGCAAGTTCAGACTAGTTTAGAGACACAGTAACAAGGAGACCATGTTCACTCTGATTTACGCTGAACAAGAAGCCAATGAGTGATTTCTCATTTTTAGTGAAAGCTCTAAGTTTTCTGCCATAACTGATCATAGCATACTACAGTGCAAGTGCTTAATGCAGATACACAAAAATGCTACAGGGATATCCAGACATCACATAATCCACCATTTCTGAAGGCTCATTCTGCCCTGACTCCAGTGGAAGAGGTTGAACCAGAGAGGGACAGTGCCTCAAAGAAGTTTGAACCTCAACTACAAATGATAAAGAGTAATAACTCTTTCCATGAGTACAATCCTCTGCCTACACTGTCCTCTCAGGGGGGAAGAAAAAAACATGGGGGAGGGGACAGAAGACGACATTCAAGCAGCGTGGGGAAAGATTTCTGATAATTCTGAATGCAGCCCAGCACTCACAGGCAGCACACTGTTGATCTAATTCCTGCCAAAATATCGCTTCCCGAGGTTCCCCTCTTTTCATTATTTCAGTATTATTGATCTGATAAAGCGTGGAGCACTCTTTCTTCGGGCAGGGCAGGTAAGGAATAGAAGGAGTGTGCTGAGTGAGCTCTTTGCCAGTTTACAGCTTCATCAGGCTTCATCTCTGATCCCGGTGGTCCCTCTAGAGGTAAAAAGCCAGTGTTGTTTCAACATCTCTTTATTCCTAGACATCCCCGCCGAATTTGCAAACTAGGATAGGAGTGCGAGTTCCGAGACACCAGCATGTATCCAAGGAGTTGTTATGCTGAGATTCATCTACTACTACAAATTACCGGGTTGTAGCATGCATCGAGTTGTACCAGCTTAACATACCCACCAACTGAGCACAGACTCTTGTGCTGCACTCAGCTCCGCCTCACTACTAGCCCCTTAAACCCTGAGGATGAAGACTTTTCAATATGCTAAGTAAGAATGCTTATACTTGACTAGTTTCTTTTTTCTATACATTCATCCCTTTCTTCTCCAGTATTCATGTTATCAGTTTCAGGCACTGAAAGGAAAACTAAAAAATCTTAAGTACTGTTTTCTGAATAAACAAATGATATAAATGTTTATTGAAATATTGTATTATTACAATCCAATTTAAGTTTAATTACTCTCAGAAAAGTTATCCAGTTCTGTTACAAATGAAATACATATTTTTTCCAGGAGCACTAGATCATCTGCTTCTTTCTCACAGTGATTACATATTGATCACAACAAGATCCTCAAGAGAAGAGAAAGCAACAAAAGCTCTTTGTCTAATTGCTCTGCTGCCGATTGGCAGCATTTCACAGTGCGCATATCCAATTTCATGCACACATACACACGCTAATATGTATGCCTTCTGCTCTGCAGATACGCACAGTCAATGGAGTTCTAAGCTACTAGCTTGTCACTTACTATTACCAGATGAACTGTGTGGTTCAAATCAGCAGGGCACCTAGGAGAGTTGCAAAGAATTGTGCCCTTGCATTTCAGGGGAACTGAGCTGGATCCCTGGTGAAGAGCACAGAGAAAAATGTACACTTAGAAACTTGGGAGCCAGAGCTGATACAAGTCTTGCACTGTGCTTCCCGAGGTTGTGGCAGTCTCTCTGGGAGTGCAGCTACTTAGTTACAGGTTGCTTCACTCCAAACCTGAGTCATTAGTGTCAGCACTGGTTTCTCACCATGGCCCTTCACTAGATCCCAATCAATCTGAGCATCACAATGTTTAGAGCCAACAGAAGTTTACAGTGATACCTGCCTTCTTAAGCCAAGACATGATTCGTGAGCTAGCAAATTTTTGTTCACATAAATTGTAAAAAAAAAGGCTCTTAATCTAGCCTGACAGCTTTCACTAGTTTAGCATGGAGGCTCCCTGCACTTTACCTGGAGTGCAGATAAAAGTTTTCAGTAGCAGCTCCACGGCCTCATGGTCTGATTGGGCTTACTCAGCTCAAGGAGTCTCCCATACCAGCAAATATTAAAAGCCTTAATGTGACCAAGCTGTTAGTCTCCAAAGCATCCCACAATCTCTCCACTTACTTGCTAGCAATTCTCACACAATCATTCCTACCAGACTAGACATGATTCAGTGATCTTCATCCAGCTCATTCAATTATTTGGTGAGAGGCCAAACCATTGAGACCAAGAGTCAGCAATTAAGTAACTGAGTCGCACATCATTTTGGAAAACAAAACAAAACCAAACCACACCACATACAGCCAAAAAAAAAATCCACCAAAGAAAAAAACCACAAAACCCCCACAACATCAACAAACAAAACACACCAACAAAAAAACCTCACAAACAAAAGAACTGAAATTTCTAAGTGCTAACACTGAATGTGGTACTAGTTCTCCCCAGTCTCAGGCTGCTGCCTCAGTCTTCGGCTTTAGTTTATCTAGGAATTGAACATGAAATTTGTCAGTACGGAAAAGCAAAAGTCTTTAAAATGCTTGGAGAGGAAAACTGTTCTGGGTATTGTGGCTAGTACTGGATATTAGAATAATAGCAATGAATGTTTAGGCTTGCCTTCTTTCAATTTGCTTTGAAGAATCCCAAAAAAGCAAGACTTCAAAATAATCCTGACATCTTGTTAAAGGTATCTTTGGTAAAGTATTCCTGTCTTCCACAGATTAAAAGATGCACACAGGATGAAATTTCAACACAGGTGAAGGAGTATCAAGATTACAGATGGCTAATGCATCTACTAGATAAATTCATTTAAAAAAAACAAACAGAAAAAAAAAAAGAAAATTCCCCAGTGCCCTTTACCTGAAGTGACAAATCACAGTGGCACACTCAAGATGTCCACAAATGTTAGGAAGGTTCCGTTGCTAGAATGACATGAGATTCAAGAATCTACCAATTCACTCATATATGAAGTGAATCTAAGCCACTCCTATGTGTTCTCTGGGTTGGAATTACTTTTAACATGGGAACCCTTAATCGCTTCTTTCAAAATAGCAGTGTGTGTATTGTAACTGTTTCAAACAAGATATTTCAAAAAACTTTGCATACAAGCAGACCCGACAGGCTCCCTCACAGCTACCTTCCCATTATGTTTTTGTCCACAGCACCCAAGAAGATACCTGGATTTTATTTTACACTTGGACAAGCAGTTTCAAACCACATTGTATTATCAGGAGCCTGCACAGACTGCTACTGCAAATGACCTGTTATCTGTTATAGCTTCCTACTCACCAATTCTAAGCTGAGCCTTGGAACATAAATCCCTTCAATTTTTGAGCATGTGGCAGCCAACATCGAATTGCTGTGAAGTAAAACCTGCCTGCTTTTGCTGTTCTCCCCTTAGTACAAAATTATGAAGATGTAACATCTTCATTTATTTGAATCTTCTACATGCACATCCTCATTTACCTAGATATTTTTGATAACAGTACTGAATACCTTCTTTTTAAATATATGAATATGGCTAGACTTCAAGATAGAATATCATTCTAGATATCTGCCTCAAAAGGTTCTGTTTGTATGAATGAATCTATAGCATTGGCTAAAGAGAACTAGGAAAAGGACTTGGTTTTTTTTTTTTTCTTGTTTTTAATAAATGGTTTTCTTCACAGAATGTCACTACTACTGAAAGAGCAACATCACTAGATGCTATTGTAGAAATAGAAGGCAAGTGGCAGTATTAGATTTGACAGCTCTACAAACAGAAACATTTCATTACCAGGAAACAGGGCATTGCAAGTTCAACAGTGCCTCCATCATTCTTGGCCAGGGTTTCATGAGTAGAAATCACAACAATTCTCACAGCAGGCGATATCTATGCTCTTCCTAAATACCAATCTTCAAAGTAGCCAGCAACATGACAGTCTCCTAAATCCATCTGCTTAATACTGCAAAAATCCAGCAGGCTGTTAGCATGACAGTGTTTGGGAACATATTTCAGAATGTAAGATGCTCTGAAGCCATAAGCCACACTGAGGCAAGCAGCATCCTTTGGCTTCCAAAGAGCTTCTATTTCTGTGTCAGGTAGGAATCATGTCAACGATTGTTCAGGCAATTAATATAGCCTCTAGGCCTTTAAAACATCATGTATACATAACTGTTCAGTCTTCTGCTTCTGAAGGAGTTTATTTTCCTCTGTTATACCATTAATGTGCCAGGTTAATAATAGGTTCTGTGAGATAATGAGCTACTCACTCAAATTATGGCTATTCCCATAGCTGGGAACAGGAATGGTACCAAAACTGTTTCTGGTACATTCAGCAGTGAAAGTAGTAAATTATTTGGTAAAGACTGTACAGATTTTGATAGCTTAAGAACATTAATTTTTTGGTATCAAAACTCCAACTAAATCAACTAACTTTGGAACAGAACAGAGCTGAGGCAGTAATGAGCATCAGATTTTAAAAAGTGGATTATGGGGAGACCTCAATTAAACCTTGATGATTATATGCTTATGAAATGTTTAAGTTATGCTAATATAGCCTTTGAATGTTTTATTAATTCCACTGAGCAACCTGGCTGTTTCCCAGCCAGCTGGAAGCAGGTCAAAGTTAGGAAATGCTTTCAGGGTGGGCCCCTGACAGACATGAGTAATTACCCTAGAATGTTACTCCTGAGAACTCTTCCATTTTCCAAATTGACATTTTTGTTCCATATCAGGCTCTTAGTTATGTAAGTAATTTACTTGTTCATAGGAATGTCCTGGTTGAAATTATGCCATTTATACCTCTATTTCAGGAGGAAGCTAAGAACAGGAAGGCAGGAAAAATGCTGTGTTGTTCTGCAGTACTGTTCAGCTCATTTAGCTGCTCCTCATGATACAGTTAAATAAAACAGTGGTGATTCCATGACACTACAAAATTAATCTCAACACATTTACACAGATTTATGTTGCAAATAATCCAAATCTGTTGAAAACAGATACATTCACTGCCCACACCTTCTACATCCATGTATCCTCTTTTCCTACTTCATTACAGATCCATAGAGATTTCTCTGATCATATGTTGCTGGTTCATTCCTTCATTTTCTCTGCCTGAAGTATACCTTAAGAAGTGAAATGTATATTGCTATTACTAAATTTTACATCATGACTGAAGTAGTTTCATGGTAAACACAAAGTCCCAATCAAAGGGAATGGGTACAGTGAAATATTGATTCTCCTGTTGTGAGCAGGATGTTGTAGCTATTGTAGCCATGCTGGAGAACTCCATCAATTCCTTCTGTGTTCTGCAACCTCAGAATATCTCACTGCTTGCCCTCATTTAACCAACCAAAAACATATTGTTTTGCCTTTGGGAAGTACTCACATGGAGAAGGCCATAAAATAATATTCAGTATGACCTAATCTGAACTCAGAAGCAAAACCAGGTTTTTTTAATTACTTCCTCTGTGTTTTATTTCTCTGAATTCAGTCAATGTGTATTACAATTCCACAAAGTTGAGCAAGAAGGATGTCATTCAATCCTTTGCAAATAATTTCAGCTTTCAGTCTTTTCCATTGATGGTAAAAAAAAAATAAAAAAAATCCTTCACTTGCTCTCTCTTTCCAGTAACTACATTAAAATTTGTTCTATCTTATGTACTAGAACAAAGCCTGACACCTCATCTTATGCTACTCATTTGATTTCAATAGAAGCATTTAGATGAGTTAGATTTGCAAGATTATTTGCATCTAGTGTTTGCATGGTATGACTGTCACTCAGTTACTTGGACCACAGCTAAATTGCTCCTAAAAAAAGTGAAACCCAGAAACATGGAGGATGCAAGTGTTCTTTCTTTTCCGTAGGTAAGATCAGGCTTCCATAGGCACTAATACCAGATCTATGTAATGTTGGATGAACAAGCAGTAGAAATTTGATCTATATAAGGACCTATATAAATCATATTTTGATGTGATTAAAACAGTAAGACTATAAACTACAGAGCTTATACTGACTTTCTACTTTTACGTGAGCATTATGTTGGCTGTCAGAGGGCAGGCGAGTCTTGTTCTTGTATAAAGTAACTGCAGTGCTAATAGACAATTGTTGATAGAAATAGCACAAGCATAACAATTAAATGCTCTAAACAAAGCTGAATTGTCAGAGAAACTTTATACCAGATCAAAGTTTTGGGTCATGCAGCAACATGTTTTTAAACAACTTGTAGGAATCTTAATGTTGAATTTAATATTTCATTAAATTACAACTCAAATTGGTTCCAGCATAAGTGGCTCTGTGTCTGCAGCATTATACCTCTGATTTTCATAATAAAATAATAATTTAAATCTAAGTAAAATGTGGTAGGGTTTTGTTTCGTCTTTTGGGCATTTGTTGTTGTTTGGAGGTTTTTTTCAGTCCTGGATCATCATCATGGAAATGCTTATCTGAAATATTTAATAAACATTCATCCCACTATATGCCCACCTCTCTAATCATTCACCTGCAGCCACATATTCACTCCAACACTACTGAGAGGCATTTCCTTCACATTCTGCAGTCCAGAGCTCTTGCTCCCCTACAGCACCATGTAGACACAAAAAGCCAGCTTTAAGCATGTAAACACAGCAACAGGATAACTTAAAATGGCACTGTTTATGTTCACAAAACTTTTAAAAGAGGCTCATAACTTAGCTCGATTCAATTCTGTTGTTTATTTAAAAAAACAAACAAATAAAACATACACCACAAAAAAAAAAACCAGGAACCAACAATAATACCACTTGGCTTTAGCTAAGTAACACAGTAAATAGCAAACTGCAAACTCAAAAGAATTCTACAAGCATTTTCAAGCAAAGAATAAATTACAAAATGTAACAAACTTCCACAAAACACTCAGCAGTATCAATCACATTATTTCTTACAAGCAATATCTATTCTAATCACAGTCACATACTAAGAAAAGCAATGACTCAAACACAAAGACTGACTTCTACCATCTCTTTTCGAAGTTGTTGGACCATTATTTTAAAGAAAACACACAAGCTGGCATTTCTTAAGACTAAGGCCATTAGTGAGAGGAGAAACATGAAGTGCTAGTTTGTTTTCTTGGCAAATAGAATCTCACACAAATTTAAAATATGGTAATGTATGAACGTTTCACAGATAGTGTTTATTTACCATATTGATATCTCTAATTTCAGTCTGAGATTCATGTAATTTTTTTCATATGCAGTGTTTCTTACTCAAAACGCTAAGCAAACACGACTCCACTTCGCCAACAGCACAGAAGAGTTCTTACACATTGTCCTCAAGGTAGCCCCAAATGGAACAGGAAAACAAACGTAACTTTATTAGAAACTGCACACACAATCACACCAATGCAATGTGGAAAGCCACTAAATACAGCCTGGTCACAGATGCACACTGACTCTGGAGAGCACTTTTCCTCCAAGTCTGAGGTTGGTTAAGATGTAGAATGAGCAGTATCTCACCAGATCTTCTCTCTTACACAGTGGTGGTGGAGATTGTCATTTTATTCCTAGAGCAGAACGTATCTTAAAATTGTCTGTTTGCTTACTGTTAAAAGAAACAGTGGATGATGATTAATTTAAACAGGGAAAAGAGAAACTTACTACTGAACCCTTCATCCCATGAGGTGTTAACTGCCTGTTCAGGGCACAGCTTTATAAAGGCCTCCATATCTCTTCATCAAACAGTCACAAATGGAGACCTTAACACAAAATGGGGGTTAAGGTTTCGCATGGGAGTACCACTGACAATGAGCTATGAAACCAAACAATTTGGATTCATTTCAACATTCCACCCAGATACTCTTTCAACTCGATTGTTCATTTCACAGACTTTAACTAGGCATTGCAATACTTTTAATGATATCCAAATAGAGCTATGTTTCTGCATTTTTAATAAGGCAGTGGGTGCAATGAGTCACAATGCAGTAAGTGAAAATAGAGAGTACTGACTCATGTCTATTAAAACATGCCTCAACTAGATATGTTGTGACCAGATAGTTATGCACCAAATAGCATAAGAAGATATTAAGAAGAACTGAAGGGTCAATTTGTCCATGAGGCTTAAGAAAAGTACATCCACACACTAAACAGATAAGATGTTGTTAATTAGCTCCTTCAACACATGACCATGTGCCTGGCAGTAAAATGTGTCCCAAACATATAAATATCTCTGATTCTTTTAACACAGTAAGAGACAAAGATTACCCTGGGCCCTGACTATCAGATGCAGAATTGGCCACATCTGTCAGACACTGTTGCAGAACCAGGTCTCAGATCTCATTGTGATCTATAATCAGGTTAGGATATACTATGCCTACATACTGCAACACCAAACTACAAGGTCATCACTACCAACACAACTGAACAAGGTGTAGCACTTCCAAGTAACAGATTAAGGAGCACAGTACTTGAAACACACACAAACTGTGGGATTTGGCAGGATCTACCTCAGCCCCAAGCCTGCTGAAGTTTATCATTCTCCATTTTTGTTTTTGTCTGTGCCTGGTGGGCACAGAGTAAACCATACTGTGACCCTGACAAACATCATGGAAGAAAGTGCAATATAGACCATCCAGCACTACAGGGAAGCTGAAGACTCACACAG
Organism: Bucco capensis; assembly: GCA_013396975.1. Classification (NCBI taxonomy): domain Eukaryota; kingdom Metazoa; phylum Chordata; class Aves; order Piciformes; family Bucconidae; genus Bucco; species Bucco capensis. Next base: position 232,026 of record VWZO01011734.1, on the reverse strand, counting down.
CAGCAAGGTGAATATGAGCCAACAGTATGCCCTGGCACTGAAGGTGGTGAACAGCATCTGTCCTGCATTAACAGGACTACAGCAAGTAAATTAGAAGAAGTGATTATTATCTTCTACTCAGCACTCATTGGACCACTTCTAGAATACTGCATTCAGCTTTTGGACGTGCTTCTCCCTCCAGTACAACAAAGACATTGACTAACTGGAGTAAATTAATCAGATAGCCACCAAAATGGTTGGGAACTGGAACACTTGCCCTTTGAACAAAGGCTGAGTGATAGGGGCTTGCTCAGTCCAGAGGCATACCTAAAAGGAAATACAGTGCTCTACACATCCTGCCCTTACCCCTGTGCATGTAAATCAAAAGAGACTTCAAACAAGCCCACTCAGTCCTCTGAACAAACAGAGTTACTACTGAAAACCTACTAGTTAATTACTTCAACAAGAAGCAGGGCAAAGACCAAGTCCCCTTGTGGATGTGAATCCCTGTCTGTATGCAGCTGTCCTCCATGGCAACCACTAGCAGACAAAAGCATCAACTTCGTGGTACTCTGCCTGGTCTGGCCCCTAATTTGGAAGCCCTGGATAGTATTTAAATAAAAAAAAAATCTTCTTTATTAGACCTTCAATTTGAAATGGAAATGAAGAGGTCACTTTACCCCACTTAAATTCTGTGGATATAACTAAAATCAAAACATGTTTGACAGGAACAACAAGACATCACTCACTGCTCTGCCCCCTCCATCCCTGAACTAATTACACAAGTAACCTTTCCTAAACTTCAGTCAAATGAGCTGAAGCCTTCCAAGCAGGAAGTACATATGCTGTAGATGCAAAATTCCTCCAGTCTTTTTAGATACTGACGAAGTTATATCCTAAACCCACAGTTTGACTTACAGAAAAGAACTACTCCGTACAAATCATATCCACCAACACTCTTCCACTTACATGAATGCTTCCTTCATCCAGCACGTTAACAAAATCATACACATTTATCCTAATGCCAAATAAAACATTCATGGGCACACATCTTTATAATAGCTTCCCAGAGGATGGGAAAACACTTAGAGCCAAATTGTTTATCAAAATGCTGCATGAAAAGCAAGTCTCTTTCTGGATAGAGCATTCTTAGATGCTTTCTCCCTTAACAGCCATATTAACAACTAAAGTCAAGAGTTCCTAAGGATATTTACCAGCTAAATTCAAATCTATTAATCTCATTTTAGTAGCTATTCTGGGAATCCAAATCCCCAGACATCTTTGAGTATCTTTAACTTTCAGTATGGGCATTTGCAAATACAACCCTGGAGTACTTTCAGTAGGAGGCTGCCCTCACTAATGTTTGTGATATGAAGTGTTACAACTCTTTTTACTGCATTTCATCTACCACCATGCTGCAACATAGTTCTGTGAGCAGTTACAGTCCTGTCTTTAGAGTGATTCATTCCCTTTAATTAAATGCCCTTGAAATATTACTGCTATGAATGTCATCAGATGTAGCCTTTGTTTGAAAATAAGATCAACAAGTACAGTGACAATAGCAGAGTCAACTTTCTCAGCCCAAAAAAACACAGGAACAAAGTTTGAATGATTTTTTTTTTAAATAATGTTCTGTTCTACAAAACTGAGATTCTCTTACATTGTAACTCCAAAAATGCAATTTTTCAAAAACGCTGTTTATTCAGATTAGAATGATCAAGGGGCATCAAAACAAAAGCAAGAACCAATAAACAAACAAAAAAAATTAACAGTGATTGAGCAATTATCAAATATTTCTTTCAGTGCTATGTCACCCTAGAATTCAGCTTCTGTCTTGGACTCTGCTTATATAGCTGAAGTGACTGAATCATCTCATTCTGCCACTCAATACAAATACAAACTTCCAAGATGTAGCTTATGACAACAGACACAGAAGTAAAACAATGTGTCAGTCTTCAGGAGCTGTAGTACTCTGTAGTTAATGTACCATTAACACAAAAACAATATACCAGAAATAGTACAGGAGGAGGAAAAGGTTTCTAATGTAGAGAGAGAGTGGTTCTTAAGATCAGAGTATTTGCTGTACTTGAAAATTACTTTCAAGTCCTTAATTCATATTTTAAAAGCCACATTTATTTTTTCACAGGCCAAAAAGAATCACCAAAAAATACGGCAAGAAAAAGCAGCTTAAATGCACAAATAACATGCATCAACTCCTGAAATACACATCTAACCTCCCAGTAACTACAAAGAGCTCAGCTCACCCACCAAGTCTGAAATTGTGTTAGGACTATAATCTGTGAATTACAGGTCCATAAATTTCAAGAATTTAGCAGCATCTTCTTTAGAAGATTCCACAAAAATGTTACAAGCATTTTAGTCCAGATTTTACATAGCACATTATAGCCTGTTTTGGATATAGTTCAGGGTTGTAATTTTTCTTGTGGAGATCCAAGAATAATGATGTTTCTTGCTACCTGGCACCTTTTCAAAGCACAGGCAGTAGCTCTCACAGCCAACCTCATCCCCCCCTTGAGACACACCTTTGCTTCTGTGATTCAGTCACTCACAGAAAGGGGATACCAATTTCAAAATGGTTTCATAACATTTAGCACTGCTTTTTTTTCTCTCAGGTCCCATGTACTACTTCCAGTCTCTTGCTAATGAAAACCTAACTACTAGTACTGAAAGTAATCTTCAATATCCTCTGTTTATCCTAGGGACTTACTGAGTTTGATTCTGTCCTGACATACACAGGGGACTAAGGTATGAATACTTACAGCACTGTACATAACCTTGATATCTACTTATCAAAAGTAGATAAAATCTGCACCAGTTAAAAAAATACCACTAGCTATTACATTCAGGAATGATTAAAAGACATGCAAAAAAGCTGTATTAACCTATTCTGAATACAGTTGCACTACTTCCACTCCCATTTATATACCCAAACTGTAATCTTGCAAACTCTGCACTTTGAAATCAATCAGCCTCAGTTTGGAGACTCCAAGACTGTCCTCAGTTCTTCCAGTCAGGGCTAAGGTGTAAACTGAGATGTATGCTTCCTGCAGATAATGTGCCTGTACAGAAGTGCTTCAGCTTTTTCAATAGGATTGTTTTCTGGATGTCTCCAAGATCCGAAAAATGCTTGCCAGGAGCAATCCTGGCCTTGGGCAGGAGATAAGGGTCTTTCCAAACCTACCTTATACATGCATGAAAAAGCAGGCACACATGTAACTGTTCACAAGATCAACAACTCAATTAAAACGGATTGTAATGGGTGCATAGCAACTTGGAATAAGGCAACAAAGAAACAACAAGGATCTGAAATAANCTCCCTGGATCTTCGTTCGCGAAGCCTAGCCACGACGAAATAATTAGTTCCACTGCTTAGTCGTCTTTGTAATGTAGCAAGTAACTATGCCATCACTGCTTTTCTTGATTACTATATATAGACTGACAGAAAGCTTCATCCTGATAAAGCTGTGTACTCAGAGCTGTTTAAAGTCAGACAAGCACATCTGAGAAATAAGCCAGCAAATATCTAGTTTTCCCCTACACAGCTGTTCAGCAACAGACTAATCCACACGGTGGTTAAAAAGCTCTAGTGTGAGGCAGCAGTGCTAATTTCTCCCAATACATAAGAGTAGAAATATCAACTTCCCTGTTTGGGCCCATTGTAACAGGTTTTTAGTATATTGGCATTTATTAGCTTTCTCCTCTTCAAAGAGACAACACATTTTTGAAGGCCATAAAGGTGTTGTGAACGACAATTTCTCCATTAGAAATCTGCTTTTGAGATTTATCTTACCTTTGAAATACAAAATTTGGTATTACTTTCTTCAAGAATATATCATCTTAAAACAGTATATCTGCAAATATCAAAACTAGTTTAAGCACAAACTTTTCTATAAAACAATGTATAGAAATGAGACAAAAAAGCCATCAGAACAGCAAAATGTTGCTTTGTCAATAGTCCCATCGATCTCAGGTATCTATACTGTTGGAAGTATTTTCTCAAGTATGTATGCATGCACAAAAAATACTAGCACTTTTGCAATTCTTTTTTCTTCTTTAGAAAACTATGTAGCATTATATAAAAAAAAAATCTGTCATAAATGGAAACTGCCTAAGAAACATTTCCTCAAAAACAAGGGCTTCCACCTATGAGCACACCTCCTAAGACAAAACAGACCACTGCAGCGCAAATACAACTGACCATTAAAGCTAGACTTGCATATTTAAAGGAACAGGCTTTTACAGTCCTGGCTACAGAGTCATTAAACTTATGTCAAAAAGCTGGTTTCCATTTTCTTAATTAAAAAACAAACAAAAAAAATCACATCTAAGCATGGGCAGAAATGAAAAATGAAATATACTCAATGTAAATTGCATCCAAAGCATTTCTTCTTCATCATTTTGCATTGCTTGTTGTACTAGGTTTTACATTCTCATTAGCCAGTAGTTTGGGTATTAGGGAACTCAGTAAAACACTATAAAGCACCATGTATTATTAGATAAAATCTCCATTGCAAGGGCTTAGCAAGAAGCTGAAAGCATCCAGAAAAAGGCCTTCTGAATACAAAGCAGTTGCACAGCACCTTGTGCTAAACCAGAAGTGCAACTGGGAGCTCCTTTTAGCAATCATCTGTCAGGACACAAAGGCCCCTTCACTCAGGTGAACAGCACAGGCTGTTTAAAACCGGGATACATGTTATTATAAACCTTCTGCCTGATATTAAACTTGCAGTAAACAAGAGCTCACCCCCCCCAAAATAAATCAACTCAATACTTGAGCCTCACTGCTTTAGCAGCTCAAGAGGCATGTTCTAAAGGGAAAACGTGTCTCAAGCCCGAGAGCTAAATGAGATACAATTCCTAACACAATCACTCCACGTGTTAAAAACCTCACAGCTGAGTCAAAAACGAGAGGAACCAGTGCAAAACAGGAAAAGAAAAAATTAAATTTAAAAAAAAAAAAAGGAAAAAGGTGCTATCAGGTGCCCACTCTGCTCCAGCCGCGGAGAGCCCCACTAACCTGGCTCTCCCGAGATACCCCGCGGGAAGGCCCCAAGGGCCCCGCCGCCCTCAGTGAGGGTTATACCCACACCCGGGGTCCCTAAGAAACAGTGAGGTAGCGAGGCCGAAACACTGAGCCTCCTAACCCTCCCCAGCACGAGTCCGACACCAACAACCTTCACACGCAAAGCCACCTCCCTCTACATTCGGCGCTCCGCCCCCTCCTCCCAAGGCCATTTTCGGGACGGCTACGGCAGCTCCGCGGGCCCAAAGCTGTCTCGCAGCTGGTGGCAGGGCGCGGGACTCAGCGTGCCCCGTGAGCTCTGCGCCCTGATTGGCGCCCGGCGGGCAGGCTGTGCTGTAAGGCGGCAGGCAATTGGCGGGCAAGCGGCCGCGTGCGAGTGCTGCCTGGCTTTGTATACACGCCGGCCCACTCGGCCCTTTAACAATGGGCGAGGCGGGCGGCGCCTTGTGATGGCGGGGGAGCCCTCGAGACGCCGCGCCGCGCTTAGGTGCCCCGGGCCAGGCCCCACCGTGGCCGCCAGCCGCGCCGCTGCGTAGGGTGAGTGGTGGCTTCGGTGGAGGAAGCGCCTTCCGGACTCTGTCGGTGCACGATCATTCTTCCCCGCGATCGTGGCTGCTNNGCTGGCTCTTCCGCGCTCGTCTCGCCCGCCCGTGCCCTGTGGCCGGAGGGGGCGGCTTAACGAGCCTCACTTGTNGGGTTGCGGTTGCGGTGGGGAGCCCGTCGAGGGGCCGAGGCTGCTCCCGGCCCCGCGCCGTGGGAGAAGTGGTGGGGTTGGCGGTCCCGGCGCCTTTGTGAGGGCTCTAACAATCGGAGCTGGTCCTCCGGAGGGGAGCCGTAGCGGCGCCTTGGAGTGGGGTGGAAATCGCGTGTGAGGCTACTGCCACTCGGCGGGCTCGGCCTGCCGAGGTCTTAGTGAAGTTTGCTTCTCTAAAGCTTGAAAAACGCAGTGTTCTCGCCTCAGTTAGTGCTTAGGCTGTTTGGTCCCAGTCATGACAGTTTATTTGGCTGACCAAACTGTTTTCTCTCTGTACTTAAAGGTAGTTTTGGTTCATGTGTTTGGATGTGTAAGTGCGTCCAAGTGTAAACTCTCCAGAAAGCATTGTGATGCTATTTTAATAAAAAAAACCTCTTAATAGCCGCACACTAGGTGCAGTAAGAATAGTAGCGGGTTTAGGCAATACTTTTTTGAAGTTGCTTTGACTGACTCAAAGTAGCTCTTTGGGGCTGCTTTCAAAGTAAAGTGCATCTTGTGCCCAGAGCTGAAAATCAATTTAGTGACTGATTTGTTTCCTGATAGTACTTGATGAGTGGATTATCTTTCTTGAAGGTGTGACTGCTAAAGTAACTTTTTTTTTTTCCAGGAGTAGGGGACAGGGGGAAGACAAGAGAAGGACAGGATAATTTATTTGCTACTAAACTTACCATTACTAAAACTAAGTGTTGTGAAAGATGAATTCCAAAGCTTAGTAGGTATGGGGAGGGGCTTGTAGGTTGTAGTTGTGTATATTTTTTCCCTTCAATACCATGTTTCAGAACTTTGAATTGACCATAAAACTTAGAAAATTTGTGCAACTCTATTCCAACTTGATGTCATCAGACTGTCCTGCCAGAAGTTTAATTGTACTCAAAATTCTATTAATACTGTGTGTAGGCTGCACAATCTAAATCATAAATTTATTCATTATAACAGAAAACAGCGCTGATGTTCTGCTGTATACAAGAGGAGATACTAGCTACCAGGCAGGAGCCTGGGGAATATTCTTTCCACCAGTCTAAATTTGCTATCCAAAATAGATCAATAGGGTTTTTTCCTCATCTGTAGTATTGGCAGGGCTTTTGTTTTGTGGGGTCCCTCCCAAATCTGAGGCCATGTGAGGTTTATGTGCTCTCAACTGAATGCCTGAGAGCACTGTAATCAGTGTCAGTGCAACATCAATCAGATCAGATTGTCAGTGTTTAAACATATGCATATAAACATATGCATGCAGCAAATGTTGACCCATGCACACCCTATTCCCAGCTGAAGGCTGCTACCTTCAGCTAGCTTTTAGTGCTCTTATCCTGGAAATATATGCAGGAGATCTGGCAGCATTGGAACATACAAACATTTCAGTACAAAGTCTGATTGCTCAGATTAAGCTGTATCAGGAGGGGGTTAAGTCAAGCTACTGGGACTTTGCATTGAAGCAGCTGAGGAGTACTCAACATATCCTTGCTGTTTCCCTGCTGGCAGGTACAGTCTTTGCAATAGAGGTGATATGACAGGAGTGGTAAAAGCTTATGTCACTCTAGCCATTTGCCCAGTTGAAAGATGAATTATGTGACTCCTGAATTTTAAATGATGATACTGATGTTGTGTAGAACTAAATTATTTCTTAGGTCTTCTGTAATATAATAAATTTTATGAAAAGTGATGCTGAAATGATAGGACACAATGAAGAGGGGAGAAATTCTTTGAAAATTGCATGATAAATTTTAGCATATCAGCTCTATTAATCTGATTACCAATTTAAACTAAATGATGGTTTTAATAAAATTGTGTGCTGCTGTCCATATAGGAACTGAAGCTACCCTCGTATAAAGGCCAATCTCCTCAGTTACATCTGAGAAGATACTTTGCAGATCTGATTGCCATTGTGAGCAATCGGTTCAGACTCTGTCCTGCTGCACGACATCTAGCTGTGTATCTGTTGGACCTCTTTATGGATCGTTATGACATATCTATACAGCAGCTGCATGTGGTTGCTCTTTCCTGTTTACTTTTAGCAAGTAAGTATGTAGCACCAAACTTTAGCTATAAACAATCTAGAATCTACTGCCAATTACAAGGTGTGCCTTGATGGGATACAGCAAATAGGGGAAACAAAGTGGTTATCAAAGACAAGCAGATTAGTGTATACCAGTTTGGCCCAATTAGTAGAGCCTTGCTTCAGAGTCTTGTTTTGACTTCTGTTGATACCTGATGAAACTGAAGGGAGAAAAAACCATTAATTTTTAATCACAGTTTGTTTATGCTTGAAAATAAATTATTCTAAGGTGAACTTTCAGAGCTGTATTGTAGGAACAGAAAGACTATCTTTCTGTGGCCATCACAGAATGGCTAGATCCAGTGCTGGAAATGAGAAATATTCATATCTGTGATAAAGGAAGAAATTAAATAAACCACACGTAGACTTGACTGCACCCTGGTGATGGTACTTGTATGGTTCTGGAATACTTCAGATTTCATAAATTACAATGTTCTTTAAGCATGAAAAGGCTAACATAAATCCTGTATTGTCACATACAAAATGTAATGCTGATAAAGTACATTGGTGAATGCACAGTAGTCTGAAGACAGAATTAATTAAAAATGCTCATTATGAACAGTGCTACTTCTATTGACCTCAGCTAGATTCTTGTGGTGTGTATCTATCTTTCAACATTTGTAGACCCCTTTTAAATGTCCCCAAAGAAATATGGGTGTTGTTTGCTGGGATACCTGCTGGCACTTGCTCTTAAACCAATATATTCAGAGAAACAAGTCCTGGCAGCAGAACTAACTGTTGGCTCTGTTTCTGCTGATCTGTTTCTCTGAATCTATTTTCATTTTCTCAAATAAGAGATACTGCATTGTAGTTCTAGGCAGTCTTTGCTAGAAAACCAGAGTGCTGAGGTGTTGGCTATTTTTGGTATACTGCTTCCTTTCATTGCATCCCCTGTCTCCACTAATACAGCTGATGTACCTGATAAGGTTCTAGAATTAATAAGATAAATTATGTGACTCCTCAAGCTTTTATTTCTGTAATTACTAGCATATGGGAAACAAAAACTAACAGATTGGGACTGATGTTGGATTAAGTCCTGTATAAGTACCTCCACTGTTGAAAAAGCGAACGTGCATTTACAGCATACCGTATAGTACTGATTAGAGAGTGTAAGATGGAAAGAATTTGCAAGGAAATTGAAATAGCACAACCATATGGCAAACTGTATGGAAATGTGACACTTGGTTCCTCTTATTAATGGATTTTCTACATACACAATTTTGATTCAGGCTTAAAACATACAGGCCTGACAAGTTAATGTCCAAGGAAAGCTGAAGATGCTAGCAGAGTTTAAGTTGAAACAGTGTATATGGCAATGAGGGTTTTTAGATGCATGCTGCTGAACTCCACTTTCAGTGGATCCAGTCTGAACTGCTGGAGCAGCTTATCAGCTATCAAATCTAAAACTATACCTACCATAACAGGTATTGAGAGCAGCCACATTGGCTAGAGCTCTGCCTATATTGTAATGAGTTTTAGAAGCAAAAAGGGTGTGTGGGGGTGGGAGAGTGATTAAGCCAAATGTGGTGCTGTGTATGCCAAGTCACAACACAGCAGTATTTCATTCATGATGGGGACACATACTGTAATTTGGTGAGAAAAAATTGTGTATGCAGTGCCAGTGATGTCCTAATACATGTTACTTCTGCTTTTGGCAACCTGCTTCTGTGTGCCAGAGCAGGAAAACCAACAGGAAACACAGCACTGCACTGTATCCTACACAGTGTTGACATTATCTGCTGAAATTTAGCCCTTTTTGCCTCTAATGAAATTTTCCATTTGGGCTTTGTACCTGCAGGAAAGTCTCAAGCTTGTTTGACATAATAGAATTGAAATATAATCAACACAGACAGTAGATACAATCTGTTTTATAGTTTTATTCATGCTGAACCTTTTTTCTCCCCCCTCCTCTTTCTGTTCACCTGAAGGTAAATTTGAAGAAAAGGAAGACAGTGTTCCCAAACTTGAACAGTTGAACAGCTTGGGTTGTATGACTAACATGAATTTGGTACTAACAAAACAGAATTTACTTCATATGGAGTTGTTGTTGCTAGAAACATTTCAGTGGAATTTGTGCCTCCCAACTGCTGCTCATTTCATCGACTATTATCTTTGTATTGCTGTTCATGAGACTGATCTTCATGATGGCTGGCCAATGGTTTGCTTAGAGAAGACTAAGTTATATATGGCAAAATATGCTGATTACTTTCTTGAAGTATCACTGCAAGGTGAGTTACATATTTCAGGTAATGACTCCTTTGTTGTCTTGACAGGCAGCATCCAGCATAAATTAATCTTTTTTCTATTCCTTCTTTCTAGATCATGCATTTTTAAATTATGCTCCTTCTTTAGTTGCTACTGCATGTGTAGCTTCTTCAAGGATTATCTTACGTCTCTCGCCAACATGGCCTACCCGACTGCATCATCTTACTGCATACTCCTGGGATTTCCTTGTGCCATGTATTGAGCGACTATTAATGTAAGTTAACAGCAGCTTTTTTTAAAGCCCGTTTCTGCATCTCTTGGTATGTTTAATTGCTGTTAGCACTGAAAGTAATTTTCTTTTTGGCTTTGATTTTTTTTTTTTTGTTGTTGTAAAATTACTTAGGTGTGAGGTAATATTGTTAGATAGTAACTGTTTTGTTCTTTCCAAAAAAGAAAACCTTATCAGATCTAAACTTGTTCCTGGTCTTTCAACAAACAAATCTCAGCCTTTCATTTCCACTGAACATCTTCTGGCATGCTTTGAAAATCTGCTAAATAGCTCGTTCCCAATTTCTCTAGTCCGCTCAGAGAGCAAAGAGAGATAGTGAAGTGTACTGAAGGCATAGGAGCTCCTACTTTCTCTGAAGACTCTATGCCTTGAAGTTCAAGAGATGTTCCAAACAGATTATTGATCAAACCTGCAGACTGACTGAGCAGTGAACTCTGGGGGGAGGAAATGACCAGGAGATTGTAGCTTTTTTTTGCTGTATCTTTTTTTTGCATGACAGTGGAGAGATACAACTAGTAAGATATTAAAATGCCCATGAATGCCAAGTGAACCTTACTGGGAAGGAATGTTACACAATCAGTTCTTTTTCTCTAAACTGTTAAGATCAAAACCTATGCCTGCCATAACTGCTTTCCTCCTACAGAAGTTTGCTCTTGCCCAGGTCTAAACAAAGTTGAGCTCCACAGAAGCACAGGAACAGCTGTATCTGGAAGAATCACATCTTCCTTATAAATGTGACATTATCACCCCTCATGGCCTCTTTTGGCTTTACTAATGTGTGTATCTAAAGCATGCAAGTGCTGTTGCAGAAATGTTTTCAAATATTGCTCTGGAACCCTGTTGGGTGGGGAGGGGCAAAGACTTTCAGTTGTCTTTGCAGGGCACCATAAAAAGTTCACAATCTTTCAGGAAAAACTAGTGGGTGTTTGAACCCCAAGTGTCTTTGAGATCTGCCCTGTATAGGCAGTACCAAAAAACCTAAATCATTTTAGGCCTGACTGAAGTGTGTAGGTGGCACCTGCTTAACCTCAGCATAAAAGCAAGAGTATGTCTAAAGACATTTTGGACAGGTATAAATCAAAGGGAATTACAGTGAGGTAAACTGTTGTAACTTAAGTACTGGGTGGGCTAGAAAAACGGTGAAGGAAGGAAGGAAAAAAAATGTATTTCAACTCCCCAGAAAAAGATCCAGTATCAATATACTTATGATCTTTAATTACTGTAATGTAGATCTTTAAAAACCCTCTGATAGCGTGTCTTTAAAACCCCTGTTATCTGTTACCCAATTAAAATGAGGTAGAAGCAGCAAGTAAATTTTAATTTCAGGTTCTGCTAATCTGGGACTTTATTGCAGTATAGTAGTACACTTTATTGCCCTGGTAATTTTAGATTCTGCTGTATTATTTGTATTGTATTTGGCGTTTATCTGCATTTCATATTGCTGTGCAGTGAAATGCTAAAAAAACTATCATAAAGAAAAAATTTTAAACCTTAGACAATTTTAAAGGGTAAGCTAAGTGGTTTTTTCTGTGGTTTTTCTTTTTTTAGTACTCTTAAAAGTTAGTCCAAAAGAGCTGAAATTATTTTAAGATCTTATTTTCTTATATTCTGTCCTCTCAATTTGTTTTAGTGCACATGATAATGATGTGAAAGAAGCAAACAAGCAAAAAGGACAACATGCTCAGTCTGCCCAACATACTGTATTTCAGACCCCAGCTCCAACTCCCCAGCAGGCCAATGCTCAACAGCACATACCACAGTATCTCCAAGCTCATCAACCTTCATTACAGTATCACCATCAGACATCACAGCAGCAAAACTGTCAACAGATACTGTCATCTAATCATACATCTTACCCACTTCAGACTTGCCCTGCTGCTGTGCAGTCTAGTGTTCAGGCTCGAGGCCATGTACAGACTGGTACTGCAGTGTCACTAGCTGTTCCGCTAGAAGTGAAGCCATGTATCAGTGTCTCCTACAACCGGAGTTACCAAGTGAATGGACGCTATTCTTGTATTACTCCCTGCTTTGAGAGGTGATAAGTACAAAATGGTTTTGTGCTTGTTTGTTTGAGGTGGGAAGTTGTGTTGAGGGGAATTGTTTTGTTTTGTTGGTTTTTTTTTTGTTAAACCTCAAATAAGCTTGAGGACAACAAACTGAATTTAAAAAGTGTTGGTCTAGAAAAAAAACCCTGGATTGACAACCATTACCATAGCTCAAATACAGATTGCAAACCCCTCCCCGAACACCCTCTAAAAAGAATATGTATACCTGGGGATAGTAAGTTCTTGCTCTGGCACTCAAAATACTCTGTGCTTCTAATGCACATCTTTTGAAATACAAATCAAAAGAAAAATAGCTTGGACTAACTACCGACTTACTTTTAATGAAGGAGATAGGCAGTATTATTTTGAAGACATTTATAGAACACCACCATACAGTATTAACACTTTACATTTACTGAAACTTAAGAATCCATTGAATGCCAGACTCCTGCAGATCTGTGGGGGCCACAGGAAGAAACAAATCTCATCTGGCTAACTCCATACTCTTGCCACTTTTCCAGCACTTCTATTGTATACTTGCTTTAGGCTAAGGCATTTGAGTTAACTGGTATTCTGGCTAGGTTTTAAGGTTTGTACCTCACAGGATATATGCTGTGGTTTTGCTTCTTGTCTTCTCCCTATCCTTTTTATGTTTAAAGTAACTCTTTCATACTAACTCAGGGAATTTTCTACTCATTACTCTATGCTGCTGGTTTGTACACTTAACTGGGTATAACTTGAGAGAGGAAGGCAGAGAGGGAAGAGGCTGTAGCAAGTGGAGTGGCTTTTCTTCAGGGCATGCAGAGTACCAAAGGGATATGTTAAGTGTTCACAGAATGTAGATGTGAACTACTGCCCAGCAGTGTGGTATTAAGTAATTGAAGAAAAGAGAAAGTTTCAGATGAAATTGTACTGTACCAGAACTACTACAGTGGCTTTGATGCTGTGTACACGCACAAACACACAAGCACATTAACCAACAGAAAACATCCTCCAATTGTACTGACAGCATCACTCAGAAAAAAAAAAAGTATTGTTAAATGCTATTAGAAATCCAGTTCTGTCAGGCTTACGGTGGAGGGAAATTCTCAGGTAATAGTGGGGCAACTTTTTCTTCTGCTGTTTGAGAGCTCTAGAAGAAAATTCAGTGATTTAATCTTCTAAACAGGTGGATCAAAAATATATTGCAGAGTGAACTGCTTTATCACAATTAAGGTGCTAAATACATTACTTTATGGAATTACACTATCTCCTGTAGAGTGGATAGTCTGAGGGTAGAAAGCTTCACTCATCCATCTATTGGAAGAAAATGGTGGTAGAGATATTAATGGAGGATTATTTTTTTTTTAATATAAGATACCTGGACTTTCTCCAGTGATAGAACATGGGAGGATGACATGATTCTTTCTACTACAAAATATCTTTATAATGTGGGGGCTTAAGGCTTTTTCTTGTTTATTTGTTCTTTTGTCACCATGTTCTCTGTCTTAGTGATAGAACATAAAACTGTGTACCATCTAGTGACACTGAAGTATTATGAATCTTAGAGACCATTTTGAAAGCAGGGACAATTAAGATATATTCCCAATATTAAGATGAAGGCTCTATCAAAGGAGAGAGGAGCCTTACCATAATGTTTAGAGTGGAGGGAGAACAGCTGTGTTCATTCTTTCTGGGGCTGAATGATAAGATGCTACAAAAGCCTGTTTATTGTTGTGGAGAAGAAATCCTGTTTATCTTGGGTTTTGGTTTTGTGAGGTTTTTTTACTTAAGTTACAAAAAATTTTGTGGGCTTTTGTAGCATATATATGTAAGTCAAGAGGGACAGGAGGGTGAATGAAAGATATCACCCTCTCTACTTAATGCTGAAGAATCAACTTTGAAATAGGCATAGTGTGGTCAATTCTTAATTAAAGTGCAAGTTGGCTTGGTTTTGTGTTTTCCTCTCCTTTCTTCATCTCCTAGTGAATATTTTCCCATGTCTGATAGTTAGCATTAAGTAGAGACTTTCCACCTTGTAAGATGCCATGCCTTTTATTCAGCATTGTTACCAATTTAAGAGGGAAATGGACTTCTTTCTGCTGGTTTCGTTTTGATGCAATGCTATATCCAAGTCCTCAGTCCTCTTAACTACCTCTGATGCTATGAATGTACAGTCTTGTAATAGACCATGACTTGAAATAACAGCAGATGCCTGTAGCAATTTTGTATGTAAAATCTTTTAAATCAGCTAACTTGTCATCTTTATTTGTGACACAGCAGTATAGGCTCTTCTTTTTCTGGGATATTAGTAAATATATCCCATAGGCATTTGATATGTAAAACTTTAACTAATACTTAACACTGGAATTATAATGGGTGGGAGGTTTTTTCAATTAGTTAATACTGCAAATTTGCATTTAATAGGGTATTTTTATTTGACTATTTTAAGACATTAGGTCAACTGTTAAAAAAAATCCACTACATGCTGTTTGGTTTTAATTTATTCCTTAGTCTTGAGTTTTCTTCTGACACTACAGCTGCATAATGACTACAGAGAAAATGTACACTGAACAGTTTCAATATTTAAAAGGGCTTTACTAGTGTACATTAAAAATACACTGTTCTTACTATTAGAACCAAAATGTGTTTTTTATGGAATAAATAAGAATGGTGCTCCTAAATGCAAAATGTCCAAAACAGTGGAATCTTTGTGAGTGCTATGCATTCAACTTATTTTTAAAAATAAAACTAGTTTTGAGTAAGAAGGCTCCAGTGTGTGTTATGCTTTTGTCTGTGGTTTTTAAAAAATATGTAAACCAACCCTAATTTGTCTTACATCATCCCTGTACATGGATATGGGCTGAAGATGTAAGGAGTTCCTTCTCTCTCCTCAGCCTTTCTGTAACACTATAATAAGCTTCAGAAACAAAAAAAAAAAGGAAGTCCTGCAGGAAGGGGCTTAAAAACTAATTGCACCCACAGCATATGCTAAACATTGTACACTTGAACAATGTGTCTAGGGGAGAGCTGTAGGAAAGAAATCAAAAACAAAAAAAGTAGTAGTTCAAGAGCAAGGGTTTGAATTCATTTTATCATTAAAAAAAGCCCAACAACACAGTGGTATTAGTAATCTCATGGCCAAAGGACTTGCATGAAAAATATTAATTGTATCAACAAGTACCCTACCACCTAACACAATACAGACAACATGTATTTTCTTCTGGAAAAGAAGTAAAAATGTGCTATCAAATGTGCTAAATATTACCATAATGAATTCCATCATACACAAATATGCATGCTGTCTGGGATCAAGCTCAACTGCTTTGGCCCATCCAGTAAGTTTGTGTTACTGAGCTATCAAATTCCAGGAACTATTTCTGCATTTGTATTTCTTACCACACTAAAATAAAACTATCTAGCAGTAATTGCTGAACATTCAAAGAAACAAATGCTTGTTGTAACAGAAAGTTTCTATAATGTATACACTTTTTAGACCATGTTTCCACATTAGACCACACTAGGAAGCACTAACTAGGAAACCTTAACCCATCATCCAAACATTTCCCACAGTTCTGAACATAAAATCC
>VWZO01011734.1:178185-206929 GCA_013396975.1 Bucco capensis | reverse complement strand
ATAGTGGATGTTCTGAGCATCATTCTGCCCTAATTGCCTGCAAACTATCACGTCTTAACATTCATATTGATGCTCTTAGTGAGGTTCGTTTCCATGAGGAAGGCAGCCTTAGAGAACATGGGGCTGGTTACACACTCTTTTGGTCAAGTAAACCTAGAACTGAAAAGTGTCTTTCAGGGGTTGGTTTTATGATTAAAAACTCCATTGTTCCTAGACTCGAAAATCTGCCGATGGGTCATTCTGATCGTATTATCTCCTTACGCCTTCCACTATACAATAAGCAACATGTTGTCCTCTTTAGTATATATGCTCCAACTCTCCAAGCTGACCCTGCCGAAAAAGATAAGTTTTACACCGACCTGCACTGCCTTATCCAAAAGGTCCCTGCAGATGATAAGATCATTGTCCTTGGCGATTTCAGTGCCAGAATAGGAAAAAATTTTGAAGCCTGGAAAGGAGTATTAGGCAGACATGGTGTGGGTAACTGCAATGATAATGGTCATCTGCTACTAGAATTCTGTGCGGAAAAGCAGCTCACCCTCACTAACAATCTGGATGCATCCTAGATCTAAGCATTGGCACAACAACTACACCAACAATCCCCTCGAACCGAGACGGCACTACAACAGTATTTCTTGCCATCAGCAACTGCCTATAACCTCCAGCCTCTCCCTGCGCCGCTCCAGATACGCATACACCCAGATGTAGCTCCTTCACTCAGGGGCTTGCCGCGCAGGCGCAGAGCCACACTCCGTCCTACTGGCCGGCAGCTCATGGCACACTCAAGAGCTACTCTCCCGTTTCAACGGCCCATGGTCGCTGCGCACGCGCTCTCGATGCTCCCCGGCCCGGCTACAGAGGAGCAGGCGCATTCCCCACTCTCAGCAAGCTGACGGCCTGCTGCGCAGGCGCAGTCTAGATCTTTTGGGACCGTTGTGTCTCGCAACAACCTTCTTCTGCAAAGGAAATCCTGTCAGGGTACGGGCCGCCCGCAGCCCCGGTTTTCCTTGCCCCGTCTCGCTGGCGCCCAGGCCTTTCTCCGTTACTGACTCCTGCTGCAGCCGTTGCCCTTCTCCGCACAGCCCAGCCCCTTTCCCACTGCCTGGCCCCCCGCAGTCAGGCCGCGACCTCCCCACCTCTGCCCCGGTCTATTCTTTTTTTCCTCCCTGGAGCTCAGCAGCCTCACCTTCAGAGAGCGCCCTGAGCCGGCCTCGGTGGCGGTCCTGCCTGGGTCTCCCTGCGTTCGCTGGATCATGCGTTTTTGAGGAGGGAGCCTTACGCCTGCCTCAAGCGTCTTTGGAGCGGCGGACATGGGCCCTCCGCGGAGGCGGAGAGCTCCCCTCGCCTCTCTCCTCGCTACCCTGGTCTCACTGAGGTCCGGGGGCGCTAACAGTGCCCAGGATCTAGCGAGATCGGACCCGTCTAGGTTAGAGTGGGGCAGGTGATGGTCCTTCCCTTGCTGAGGTGCCGTCTCGCCTCTTGCAGCTGCCTGGAGTTTTCTTTTCGTTGAGTGTTCTAGCTGCGAGAGCAAAACGGCAGAACAGACTATTCCGATCCACAGGACAGGGACGGAAGGGGCTGCCAGGAAGATCTTCATCCCTGCAGCGCTGCTGCAATAGTTAGAGAAACCTGCTGCTTCTCCTCTCTGTTTCTTTCTGATCTCCTGGAGAGGAGAGGTGAGTTACTGTCTTTCTCGTCGTACTGTAGCAGTGGAGAAAACACGCTAGCTTGCAAACTGCAGAGCTCATTCAGGATGGCCTCAAGCCCCCAGCTGATTGGCTTACTTTACATGAGAGTCAGTCCAGTGAAAAGGCCCACTGGTGGAGAAAAAGATTAGCACCGTGTTAACTGCGCGGTTCTCTCTCCTTTGCTGCAGTGCCCACTTTCACCGCTGTCTCCTGCTCTGCTTGCTCCTGTTTTCAGCATGGTAAAGAAGAATACAATTCCTGATGGGTAAGTATCTCTCACACTAAGCAAGAGGCAGGAGCAGGCATAGTCCTGCCCACAGAGAAAGGGCACTGACTGCCCCATGTACTTTCTTGCCACAAACTTCTTCACCACCTACAGCCAGGTAAGGTAGGTATCTTCTCCAAGACTGGAGCAACGCATGCCTTCATCCCCCAGGTGAGTATAATGCTCCAAGCTGTCTGTGAACACTTGTCCTTCATCAGCCAAGCACAGTCCTTCCTAACCTTCTTACCCTGAGGTGTACACTTACTGCAGAAATAGATGGTAGTCCATCCTCCAAGCTACTCAGATGTTTGCTACCAGGAGTGGAGGAAGAGCTGATAAGGTGGAAGCAGGCAGGCGCTTGGATGTGATCAAGGAATGTTTTAATGAAGTCTAGAACATGCCGTGTTTTTGTTTTTATCAAGAGCACAAGAAAAATGTTTTATTGGCAAAAATAATTAAAAAAACAAAAACAAATTCACTATACAGGCTTAACAGTGACTTGATTGGGAGTGCACATAGGGACCACAGAATGATCTCGTTTAAAGCAGATACAGTTCTATTTGCTTCTATTCTATCCTGAAGGAGGGGAGAACAGAAAAAAAAACAACAACCGGGAAGTCCAATTTTGGAAGTGTAACTTGTGTGTTACTACTGACACCCGTACAAACTTCTTGGACAGGAGGGTGTGCTGAGATATAAAGGCACACTGTAATGAGACAGTAACTTACAGTGTA
The DNA here is from genome assembly GCA_013396975.1 of Bucco capensis. Lineage (NCBI taxonomy): Eukaryota > Metazoa > Chordata > Aves > Piciformes > Bucconidae > Bucco > Bucco capensis. The sequence goes on along the minus strand of VWZO01011734.1, from coordinate 204,242 downwards.
TATATTATTTGAGGAAAGGTTGACGTCCTGGTTTGAGTGGAAGTGAATAAGTTTATGAAGAGCATTCTTAGGAAGAGCAATAAAATACAAAAGGCATGGTTTCCTGCAAAATGCTTTGGCCTAGAAGCAATAAATAGAAACAAAAGACAAAATTTTTAAAATACCTTCAAGAATATTAGAAGTTTTTTTCATAGCTGAGAAACTCAAGGATTACAATTAGAATAAAATTTAAGAAAACCGATTTAACCATGTCTTGCTCTGGAAGTTTCTATGAAATGTCAGTTAAAAGTTGGACAGTATTGAGCCAGAGTGTGTTAGGCTTGCAAGCAGTAATGCAGAAAGCCTATAAAAATAACTATAATCCTTGATTTCTCCATATTTGGAAATTACTACTACCAGTTTCCCTAGATACTTACTTTTTGATACTATTAGTAAATCAAGGTAGACTTTCACAGTATTGGCATTTTGGCAGTAAAGAAGTTTAAAGAAAGTCTCCCAGTCTCATGCAACAGTATTTTGATGTCCTCCTTGTGCTAGCACAGCATGTTGTAGTTCTCTGTGAATTAGTTTAGTATAGCAGGGAAAAATAGCAGTGAACCCTGGAAGAGGACTTAAGGAAAGCTATTTTTAACCTAGGTTTAACCTGCGCATGCAATTTACTGGCACCAGAAATAGTAGTAGTTGACAAAAGTGAGATTGTAGCACACTACAGAATAAGGTCTAGTCCAGGTGGTAGCATACTATGGAAGTACAACCTCAATCATATCACAATATTGTAGTAACAATAAATCTAATAATAACTGTTTTGGTTTCAATGATACTGCAAGAGAAATGCTGTAGTAGATAAACAAAAGGAAATCACACCACTTTTTTTTTTTTTAAGATTGTTGCTACTTGGGTTTTTTCTTTTGTCCTTGAACTGAGGCCATTTCACTGGTTGCTGCTGTTACAAAGCATATTGCTGCTAGATTATTAGGTTAATCTAGATCACGTCTTGTAAACGTTTACTTGCATGCATGAAGCTAGTTTCTTTTAGATTAAATAAAAAGACAATAAAGGATGCTTGGTTTTCATTTAAATTAAAATGGATAAGCAGAGTAATATATTTTCATGTAAACTACACTTAAAAACCTCGAACAGATTAGCTAACTAGAGTCTGTAGTATCAGTAATAATTGTATTAATGTAACTGGAAGCTATTCAAGCATCACAGAAATTTCAGAGGAAAGTGAGAATGATTTTTCAGTTTGATTTTAACACTTTTTCTAAACCAAGAAATGATTCTTTTGTTTGGAATGGCAGGTAGAATTCTGCCCTTGTTTTGAGATAATCAATGGTAGTTGGGGAGTGATGAAGACAAAACGTAGGGAAGTGGGAACTGTGAAAACTAAATAGTTAGGGTTAATTTATATATTTTGTTGTCATTCAGGTCTTGATCTGCATATAGTCCATGGATTGTTTACCTGTTAGTAAACTTAGACAAATAAAACTGTAATTGAAAATGTGTCATGTGTATAGTATATTGCTTTTTATTAAAGTGCTGTTCTCTCTTAATTTTCTATTTAGACATGCAAGTTCTGGAGTTTTTGTGGCCTTGGGTAGTTAAGAGTTCAGAAGAAATTTAAGTACCATAGTGGGCCCATAAAAGCCTATTATAGGTATTTTGATGCAAAATTAAGAGTTTGCTTTGCAGTTCTTTTTACGTACTTTCTGAGATTTTGCAGGAGGTTTGTTTTGTGAGTGGACCAGAAATATCACAGATTTTAAGATGATTGTTTTCTTTAATAAATGCTGACCTAGATTTTCTGCAATATGACAACCATTGTGTTTTGTACAGAAGCTCTTAGACTTCAGTTTCTCCCTGGGTATGTCTTCTCCTGGCTCTTGTGTTGGGAAGCTGCAGTGTTTCTCTGAATTTAAATTATTCCATTTTAGATTCTTACCACAATATGTTTATAATGTGAATGCCATCAGTTCTGTGGCCAGACTTACCACCTCTGTAATGCAAGTGCCTGAATTTATTTCTAGGCATAGAAATAAATTTCATGTCTGTATCTCAGGAAATACCACTGCATCTCTCAGGAAACTCTTCCTGCCATCTTTTCAGCTGCTTAAGCTTGTTTTTTCACTTGAATTTCTGCTACCCTGTAGTCATTCATACAGGAATGATGATGGTGTAAAGTCTTACGATAATACCTTTGAGCCCTGGCTTGCTTTCTTCCTCTTAAGGTTCAAGCAGGACATAAATCATCTGTCACAATTCTCATTCATACTTGTTAAAATGCTTATTTATGTCTATGCTCCTGTGACTCCTGTTTATGCAGCTACCTGCAGCTTACTTGTCTTTGGTGATCTCTGCCTTTACCTAGGCTTGCTTTGTAAGAGTTTTACTTTCTTTAGTCCCTGTCACCTATAATTGCTAACCATATTTCTTAGTCAACCTTTGCTTAATTTCAATCTGCTGTTTTTAATTTAAGATAATTTTTACTTCATCTGCAAGTATGCTGAAATTTCCTTTCTAAATATCATTTTAAAGGTAACATGGAACACATAGCCTTTATATTTTTTGATGAAGAGTGCCTTCTGCTCATTTTCTACCATAGAACTGTCAGCAGCTTTTGAGTTTCTTGCTGATTTTGCAGATTTTTTTTTTCTGGGTGGATTTAAACAGCTTTAAATACAGGAGAATAACCCCCTAGTTTTATTAAGGTCTGACAACAGACTGTGCAGTCCTGGTGCATTGTTCTGTCAATTCCTTAAAGTTCAAAAATTTTATGAAGGCTTTTTTATATTACTAATTAAGAAAGTAAGACTTCTAAGCCTTTTTTTAAATCATTTCTTATTGGCTCCTAATTGCTTGTATTTATGATAATCATGATAGATTTCCACTCATGTTTTTCCAAAAGAAAACAGGTTATAAAAGATCTGAATTCTTAATTTATTGCATCCTTTAAGTTGTCTTACAGCATAAGATTGTCTTTTGTGAGTGAGATTTTTTTAGTTCTGCTTTCCTTCAAAATGTTTCTAATTATGTCTATGTGAATATGGCTGGCTGTCAGATTAGCTCCTTTTTGTAAAAGCATTTTGTACATTTTTTGATAGAAGTAACACCAAAGAGTAATTAAACTAAGTTGAATTCAACTGAGTTGAAGAAAAAATACTGTATTTTTTATTTTATCTTTATGACAGCATTTGCTGCATTAGTTCCTGTACCTCTAGGTATAGCCCATTTTCTAATTGTTCGGAATTTTAAGAGCAAAAGCAGGAAGAGTATTTCTATGTTTTACATAAAGACATGTAATTTCCATAGTCATTAAAATTAACAAGAGGCAGGAGCAGGTATTAAACCTGACTTCATCATTAATTTTACTAGTAGTTCAGATTACATGTACATCTAAGTAAGTTTCACAGCATTTAGTACCTTTCTAAGACAAAGTGAATGAGATAATTAGACTATGTGCAGGGTGGATTTCAGTTTTGCTGTAGATTTTTTTTTTTAAGTAAGCACTTCTTGCAACTAAGATATTTAATTGTGTTGGGTTTTGTTAGCTTCAGTAGTATTTTCAGTCTGTTTACACTGTTTGTGATCTTAATTGATTGATACACAGTTTGTCTCACTTGATAAATGTAACCTAGTCTCAGATTTTTGTTTTTGTATTTTACAACTAGTGTACAACTACCAGACTCTATAAAGTGTATAAGCTTGAAAATTCACTTAGGAAGACTTCTGAAGTTAGAACACTTTTCTTCTGTAATTTTTTGAGAATGCTTTTCAAACTATGGTTATTGAGCATGTGCTCTTTTTTCGCCCTGTAAGCAACTATTTTAAGCTAAGGAACGCTGGTTTTGTTCCCTCGTTGCAATTATAAGGTACAAAGTTCCTGCAACAATTTAGAATTCAGTAAAAGGTTTTACTACAAACACCTCTGTGATTTAATTCCTAGTTTACTCTTATACCTTCTCACATTGTATCTTTCTTCTACATGACAAGCTGTTTGCAGCAACCTCCTGATGAGTTATTGTTACTCCTTTGTTACTTCATTTGTTATCCATTAAACTAAGCATGTGTATGTCTACATTGTGAGCCCAAATCTGTTCTTTAGCTCATGATGAAGACAAAAAACATGCTAGTGTTAAAGTCATCAGTGTAGTAGATTGTTACTTGATTTGTTAGTATCAGTTATGTTTCTGGTCACCATGCTATAAGTGTTTCCTTTGTTAACTTCCAAGCTTCTATGAATGGTAATGGTAGTATTTATCTACAATAACAATAATTATGGCTATTTCATTGGAAGTTCTGCAAACAGACATCTAGTTTTTGTTATAGTCCCATATGGGAATTGTGGACAAAGCAAAATTACTCAGTGATTGAAGTATTTTGAAGTAGTGTATTCAGTTATTTCATAAGTGGTGTGGTTTTATGGAAAACAGAGAGGAATCTAGCAACTGTTGGATGCTTCCTTTAAAAGGGAGAGATTAATTTAAACATTCTTTCAGAAAATTGTAAGTGAATGAGCACCAGCGTTAAACAATCTTACAAAATTGTAGTTTAATAGTTGAGCTACTAGGTGAATATGCATAAAGGCTATGTAGATTTTTAAGTCACAGAATGTTAGGGGTTGGAAGGGACCTAGAAAGATCATCTAGTCCAACCCCGCTGCCAGAGCAGAATCACCTAGACGAGGTCACACAGGAATGTGTCCAGGCAGCTCTGGAATGTCTCCAGAGGAGACTCCACAGCCCTCCTGGGCAGCCTGTTCCAGTGCTCTGTCACCCTCACTGTAAAGAAGTTTCTCCTCGTGTTAATACTAAACCTCCTGTGCTCCAACTTGCTCCCATTCCCTCTTGTCCTAACATTGGATGACAATGACTTCCAGGGGTTATAGCTAGGGACACAGAAGTGATAAACTCAAAGGAGGCCAGCAAAGCTACCTACCACTCCTGCCAGGGGTTCTGTAGAATGCTGTCCTTAAAGATATCAGGAATATGTTAACAATAACATTTTTAGTGGAGCTGATAGATTCCTGCAGCTTTCCTACATCAAAACACACACCCTTCCTAAGCAGGCTGCTGGTACAATGTTTTCTCAGAAAACTCTGCGTCCTTTTCTAGAGCAATGCATTTATCCTCCCACTGCATCTTCTGAGATCATAAAGGTAATTTTTCGTCACATAAGGAGAAGAAAAGTCACAAATTTAGTATGTTACTTTGAAGGTAAAGTTGATCTGCTGATTAACTTGTTTTCCTCTTCAGAGAAAGCTTTTCATACATTTTAAAAAACCTAAAATCTCTGAAATGTGAGACATTGAGATGTTTTCAGTACAGTGTAGAATCTGTGAATACCAGTTCTTTGTGGGTTTGGAATTACTAGTATTTTGAGTGTTGTGACAAATGTTCACATTAGTAGGTGATTTTTGCTAAGTTTTTTGGTGTGAGGGAATAGTCTATTTTTCAAAGTACAGATGAGTGTTTCTTTGAAGGAGCAGCACAGTACAAACGCATATGCAAAATCTAGAAGCTTTGTATTTCTAATGAAAGTAAACTTTGCCATTCATTGTCAGTTAAATGAGTGATGTGAGCATATGATAACTTTTTAAAGGTGTTTGATTCAGTCAAGTTGAATAACTTTCACTAACTATAATATGACAATAATTTTTTACCCACTAAACTTTACTTGTCTTCTTTGCTTAGTACTGGGTGGTACTTGTTTGTAAATGCTCCCTCATGATTTTGAGGGGAGGAATGTTATAGAAGTTGAAGAAGGAAAGAAAAATATTTACTTTCAAATGTCCTGATGATACTTTGAAACTTTTTTTTTTACATGAAGCCGTGGGTGTATTCTGTGGAATCATGTAATTCGAAAATACTTAAAATTAACTTTGTTTCATTACAGGTGGCGGAGTTTGACACCAGTTGGACAGCCTATACCAGGAACTAGATTTATTGCATTTAAAGTACCTTTAAAAGGGGTATGTATGAAAAATAGCATGAATGTTCATGCAAATTTCAGGAAAGTTTTATGAAAAAAAATAAATTTATTCAGATTTAGCCCTTCCAGTCATCTACTAGCAGCTATTTTACATAACAGTCTATATTTTTTCTTTTCAAATTCGTGGTTTGTGTTTCTCTTTTTATCTTTTAAAAATCATAAAATCCCTAGTCAATCAACACAATTTGATGACTATTAAGTGGCCTAAGTTCATTACCTTATTTAATATCTTTTCATGACTTGTAAGAAAGTCATATGAAGTTGTTATGATATGACTAACATATCAAGCACTCATTAATGGATACTAGCCACTGCAGAACTTTTAAAATTATAGATTCAGATTACCAGGTGGCCAAGAAGGCCAACAGCATCCTGTCTTGTATCAGAAATAGTGTGGCCAGCAGGACTAGGGAGGTTATTGTTCCCCTTTACTTGGCACTCATGAGGCTGTATCTCGAATATTGTGTTCGGTTTTGGGCCGCACACTACAGAAAGGACATTGAGTTGCTGGAGTGTATACAAAGAAGGGCAGTGAAGCTGGTGAAGGGTCTAGAGCACAAGACTTAGGAGGAGCAGCTGAGGGAACCAGGATTGTTTAGTCTGGAGAAGAAGAGGAGACTCGGGGGAGACCACCTCACTCTCTACAACTACCTGAAAGGAGGTTGGAGAAAGGTGGGGGTTGGTATCTTCTTCCGGATAACTGTCAACAAGAAGATTTAGCCTCAAGTTGCACCAGGGGAGGGAGGTTCATGTTGGATATTAGGAAACTTCTTCACTTGAAGTGTGGTTAAGTTTTGGAACAGGCTGCTCAGGGAAGTGGTGGTGTCACCATCCCTGGAGGTGTTCAAAAAACCATATAAGATGTGTCATTTTGCAGTGTGGTTTAGTGGGCATGGTGGTGTTTAGTTGGCAGTTGAATTCAGTGATCTTAGAGGTTTTCTCCAACCTTTATGATTCTATACCAATTTCGTAAACAAAAAGCTTTGGTGATCTGGAGGAATGCAGTATATTTTAAAAAGTCTTCATATATTTCATTTATTAATGTCTTAGTACTTCCTTTAGAGTCTTACTAACATGGAGTACCATCTTAATCTGAGAGGTCGTTGAGGCTACTGCATCTTTTGCCACTGTCTTTACTGATTGTGGCTGACCCTGTGTCAAAAGGCNATGTCTTAGTACTTCCTTTAGAGTCTTACTAATATGGAGTACCATCTTAATCTATTAAATACATCAGATCTGTTGATTCTTTGTGACAATACAAAATGTGGAGGCTCTTTTTTAGTCTCTTCATTCTTTGGTGGTTTGAGGCACAGGACAAATTAGAGCAAATTTGCCCTTCTGTATAAATTAACACAAGTGCTGTTTAATTAACTCTTAAAAGTCCTTACTTCAGATAGACAGGAAATAAAAGTCCCATCTGCTTGTATTTCTTGTTGACAAAGGAACTGAGAGGTCGTTGAGGCTGCTGCATCTTTTGCCACTGTCTTTACTGGTTGTGGCTGACCCTGTGTCAAAAAGGTCTCACAATGGACAAGTGCAGTACTGAGAGAAAATCCAGTCTTGCACATATGAGGCATTTTCATACCTAGAATGAAGCACACATTTCAAAAACACAGCTACAATAGGGTTGGTAAACATTTTTGCCCACTGTTTCTGTCAAATGAAATTATTTGCCACTAGCGTGCAGCTTTCTTAGTCGCTGTATTTTACTCTTAATATTTCCCAGTGCTAAATGACATGCAAGTACACTGCCAAGAGATGAAGCAGAGGTAAAAATGTCTGCACATTTAGAAAAAATGAACTCTTGTACCACAACTACATATGTGTTTTTTGTGAAATACACTGCTAGTTTTATGTTACTGTTCAGGACAAAATATGTTTGAGGGGAAAATGGATTGCTTTTTGCTGATGCTTAGTTACTTAAAAATCTGTATATACATGCTATATTTCACAGGATTTTTTGTGTCTGTCAAATTGGTGCCTACTTTAATAATGTTTGTTAACATTGTACAATAAGTGGAAATTTTCACGTTTCCTTGCATTTTCATCGAAATAGGAGTACATAACAAATTTTCTTTTTATTTGGTTCCTTTTATCCATATAATACATGGATGTGGTTCTGATACTGTAAACATTCCCTTTTGAATACCAATGTTTCCTACTCCTAATAAAAACAGCTGAGCATTACAAATGTCATGTTATTAGAACCTAAAAAGACTATCTTTCTTTTCTGTTTTCATTGTAGGCAATTAATCAGAGGCTTACTCCAACCCAGAAATTTACCCCAAAAGACTTAATTGCTGCAGTGAAAGCCCTAAATGTGGAGCTTGGATTAATTATTGATTTAACATATACCACACGATACTATGAAGTTAAGGTAATAGAAGTATTATATATGCATATATAAACATAATATATGTAAGTGTAATAACCACATCATTACAGCAGCCTTTGTTTTAAAATATTTACACATTTTCTTGCCTTGAATTGGAATAAACAAGTGAGCCATCTAGAATCATTTTGTGTCTCCAATAGAAACAAATGTTTTATCACAGAGGAAGTAACTCCTTCTCCCAGCTAGTTGCATTTGTGGCTTATTTGTGTTATGCTAACTCAGACTAGCAAATGCCAGGCACTGCAGAAAAGATGCAGAAGGCTTACACTGTGTCCTGAAGACTTTTTATTTCTAGGGTCTTTTTTTTTTTTAACTGATTTTTCAGTGGAATCTAATAAGAAAGTGTACGTTTTTAAACTACTTCATCAATTTAAATTTTTTTACCAGTGTGATTTATCAGCCTCCTGTTGAAAAGGAGAACAAATAGCAGTGTTATAACTAATGCTAATCTTTGAATACATATGGGCTTGTAAGCATTAAGAGGGTCAATATGTGAGTATATATCTATGATTTTAGATGGGTGGGACGAATATTGCTAATAATTATAACTGGGTTAGAATGGAATTATCAGAATCTGCTGTCTTTAGTTAATATGCTTCCTTATTAGCAGGGATAAATAAGTTTTATGTAGAAACTGTTCTTTGAGATCATGTATTTAAAGTGGAAATATAAGTAGCAGTTTCTAAGAGTTTGTGTAGAATTGTGTCAAAATCGCTTTCATTTTCTACTTGGGATCTGAACTACTGTTTTACATTGGCATTATCTTAGATATGCTTAAGGTTTTTAATTGATGCAAGACTTCATGATTTTTACCGGTTTTTTCTTCTTCCTGCTAGGATTTACCTAAAAGTGTGCAGTATAAGAAACTTTATACTGTTGGTCTCGAAGTCCCTGATAATGCTACTATCCTACAGTTCAAAAAATGGGTCAGAAAATTCCTATGGGAAAATGCAGGAAATGGTAAATAGCAGAATCTTATGCTGTAGAAAACCAATTTTATTTCAGTGCTAGCTGTATCATTTATTAATTTCAATACATATTTACAATACTGGAGATCTCAGACTTTCCATAGCACTTTCCACTTCATTATCATAACATACATTATGAGAATCACTACATTCTGTTTTGCGTTCAAAACATGTCTTTATCAAAAATGACTAGTAACTTAAATGCTCTTCCTAATAGTATGACATGATGTGTCAAATAACTTCAGCAAGACTTTCATCTGTCTGACCCACATTGTTTACCATCAGCATAGTCTTGTGGCTGCCAGCCCTTTATGGATGTTCTAAATAGCACAGGGTTTCTCTGATGGCACTATGCACTGATATATGTGAGCAACTTAGGTCCATTTAGTCTTACGTAACAGTTTTTTGATTTGTGAGTCTGCTATTTCCCTCATATCCTAGCAATTCTTAAAAACAGTATTAAAGACATATTGTCATTATTTCCACAGTGTAGCTCTGCTGCTGTTTTAGTGTTTATGCAATAGTACAGTTCTTGCTGAGATGGTAAAAGCTGTGTTTTGTAGAAATAAACTTGTGTGTATTTTGCTACAGCCTTTTTGCTGCTTTTACCTTCTCACTTTGTTTTTTTTACTAGTGATTCTTTGTGGGCAGGTTTTTACTGTTTGTCTACCTAATATTGGAGGACCATTGTGACAAGGTTTTCGTGCTATTTGCTGTAGTTATTTTGGCATTTTCTGTGAGAAAGTAGACATATTAACTGCACAAGTGCATACAGTTTTTGCTGTGGAACATAACCATGATTTTGCTGTGGATGATGAACTTGTTCTGTGAAAGAGCTCTGACCTGAATCTCAGGTATGAAAGCGTGAATTAGAAGTGCCGAGAAAATTAAAAGGTTTAAGAAGAAGCCTTTGTTCTTGTTCAGGAATTTAGTGTCTAAGATCTTCCTCTGCTCTTTTTTGACTTTAAGAAATTACTTGGAGATTATTAGTTTTCTGATTTTGATCTAGTGATTTTTCATGTGACAGAGAGTAGTCTGTATGTGAACCCGAACCCAATTTTTTCTCTTTCTCAGAATTGAGAGAATCTCAATACTCCTAGACACTAGGAGCATTAAGTAGATTTTTCTCCTTCTTGTAAGCTTTACAAGAATCTGTAAGTTAGGTTTCTCAGTTTCACATTTGTTTGTTTAGGTTTGCTTTCAAAACCTTATTTTATTCTCTTTGCCTTGTTACTGCAGCTCTGGCTGAGGCCAGACACTTTACTTTTCATTACTCCTTTTTCTTTTTGCCGTGTTCTGCAGAGTTAATCTCAGTCGTCACAAATTTGGAAGTAGTGATCTAATTGCTGCTAGAAATCCAGCATGAAGAGGATAAAGTTGGGATATGCCTGTTTTTTTACAGGCGTAACAGAATAATAATAGCCAGCATTATTTATCATTACTTTGCTAGAAAAGTACTGCTGTTTTTTCTGTCTTGCGCTGTTTTTTTAGAAACTTTACTTTCTGAATTATTAAAAGAGTATGTTTTTCTTTTTGATAGAGAAACTCATTGGTGTTCACTGTACTAACGGAATTAATAGAACTGGCTACCTTATATGTAGGTAAGGGTTGTATAAAAATAGAAATCATTGCTCACAAAAGATAGTGTCTTTATGGTAATCTGTAATCCCTTTGGGACAATAACATAATCATATTTTTCTTCAGATATCTTATAGATGTTGAAGGCTGGGATCCTGAGGCAGCAATTGAAGGTATTTATACAGTTTGAATTAAGTCCCGTGTTAGGTTGTAATTCACAATTACTGCAATTATATTCACAAATATTACAGTTCTGTTATAGAATTAGCTCACGTGCTGGCTTCCATAGAAGATTTTATCTAACTTTTGATTCTATTCAAGGCAATACTTAGCATTATCAAATTGACAGCATAGTAGGAGTTTGTTTCAGATGCTTGAAATCTTTTATTTTTCCTTTTGCTTTGAAGAGTTTTCAATCATAGATTCCTACCACCACTAATTTCAGTTGCTTAAAAATGGTGCCAGCTAAGTGTTTAATACCAAGCTAGAGTTGTTTCAGCTTCCACATCTCACAGTGAACAGAAAATTGCCTTTCACATTTTTGTGGCTGAGTTTGAGTATATTTCATTAGACTTGCATGTTTTCTTTCTTTAGCTTTTGGTGATGCTAGAGGTCATCACATGGATGGTCTTGTGTATCTCACAGATCTCAGAACACAACCTATGAGAAGGTAAAGAAAAGCTTTTAGCTGTATGCTTAAGATTTCCCAGTGTGTCTTTGAATTCATATGGTTCAAAAGATTTTTTTCATCTGACAGCTACTGTTGAACATTGTTGTGGTTTTATTATGCTGCTACAAGTGTACTGAGTCTGCGTTCTCTCCTTATAAGCTGAAAGAAGCTGCTGCAAAGATCATCTTTATAAACTGTGATCTGCCTGCTGATGTTAGCATGGGTAGAACCAGATATTTAAAAGAAAGAAAAAAAAATCTCTATCAGATTTAGAATAAAAGAGTATGGGAAAGTGGAAGATTTTTCTGAACTCCTCTGTTCATAGTTGCTGTGTCCCTGGTGTGTGAGAACTTTATCCTTGCCATATTCACCTAAGCATAGCGAACCTTTACATCTTCCCAAGTTATTTGTGCAAATGATATCTTGTAATAGTAAATTGACTTTAAAATTAATACCTGACTGATTTGCATCTTTATGATTTAATTGAATGCCTTTTGTTTTACTGCTGTCATTATTTTGTAGTCTGTGCATGTTTAAGTTAGTCTCATGTCAGATTTTTGAGGTATGGTGCTTATCTCACATCCTTTGGTATGCTGTTCCACGCTTACGAAATTCAGATAATCTCTTTGCTTTAACTGCAGCCCTTCTCCAAATACATTTACAAGAATAACATTTTCTAAGTTGTGAATGTCTATAAACTTAACCTACAAAAATTTCTGTCATTCTGAGCTGAAGAATTTTATGTGTGTGTGGTTTCTTTTCTCTCTCAATAGCATGTTTTAAGAAAGGAAGCTTATGTGAGATGTTTTTATTCTTCGTAGTAACCTTGGAATGGATGTGTGGGATTTGGATGAAGATATTGTTCCCCCACCACATGCAATGGAAGGACCTGTGGAGCAGTTCACAAATGAAGATTTTCAGGGGTAAAAGGCTGAAACATAAAGTTAAGAGGGGAAAAAAAAAATCTTATTTAAAATACTATAAATACTCTAACTTAAAAGAGATTCTTTTTACTATAGCCTAGTAATGCAAAATATATTTACAGAATTTTACAAAACAGTGAAAAGATAAGGAAAAGAAAGGGAAAGTATGCTGTTAAGACCCTCTAAGTAATTAGTTTACTAATGAAAAATATCAGAGTTTTACTTTGCCTGTCCTTTTTTATTTTACAGTAATCTGCAATTATTTTTAATTAATTTGGAATCCCTGGTTTTACCTGTGTAACAAGCAGTCTAGATTTAGAGTTGAATGTCACAGCTTCTACTATGACATTGAAACATTTATGATCTTACTTACAATCTGGATTCTTAGTAGCTTTCATACCAATACATTTGCAACATCTTTCATATTAATTCTTGGTTAAAGAAAACCCTTGTTTTTGTTAATGCCTTGTAGCACTTGTAAGTATGATGTTCTGTTTAAGATAAAAACTTCTTTACAGGTCTGGGAAAAGATTAAGAATTTGTGATGACCACTCTGACAATGATTTGCAAGGACAGATACAGTTGAGAGATTTTGATTTTATTAGTAAGGGACCTGGACAAAGACGAAGACCATTTCATGACCAACAGACTCAGGATGATTTAAGAGCACCAATGCAGATGAAAAATTTGGACTACAATAGGGGACCAGGGCAGAGGCGAAGACCCTTTCCTGATCGCCACTTTTATGGGGATTATCAAGAAGACATGCAGCTGAAGGACCTAGACTTCAGTAACAAGAGACCTGGACAAAGGTTGAAACCTTTTCATGGATACCAGTTTCATGATGATTTACAGGCAGACACACAATCAAGGGACATTGAATTTAACAGAGGCCGTGGACAAAGGGAGAGATCCTTTCCTGACCATCCATCTCATAGTGATTTGCAAGAAGACAAGCAGTTAGAGGATTTTGGTAGCAGGGGTCGTGGCCAGAGACGGAGACCATTCCATGACTGCCAATCTCATGATGAATTTCAGACTCAGATGCAGTTGAAAGAGTTAGATTGTGTCAACAAAGGTCCTGGCCAAAGACTGCGATCTTTCCATGACTACCAGTCACATGATGACTTACAGCCACAGATACAATTGAGAGATTTTGAATTTGTTAATAGGGGCCGTGGGCAGAGGTTGAAACCTTTCCATGATCACCAGTCTCGCAATGACTTACAAATAGAGATGCAACTAAAAGATTATGATAATAAAGGTCCTGGACAAAGGCGCAGACCTGTTAATAACCAACAGCCTTATGATGATTTACAGGAACAGACTCAGTTAAAAGATTTTGATTATGTTAATAAAAGGCATGGACAAAGGCCAAGACCTTCTCATGATCATCCAGGTCATGATGACTTGCCACGTGAATGGTGTTCAGACAGGTAAAGCATCCTTGAGCTGTGCGACCAGAAACAGAAAATAAAAGTGTAAACCTCAGCACTTTTAAATTTCAAATTAATCATCCTTTTAAAATAGTATGTAAATGATCAGTTAATTATCTCTTTTTATTTTGACTTCTGGAAGGGTTTGATGTAAGCTGGATTCTTGCAGCTTTGAAAGCCATTATTGCCTAAATTAGAAAGTTACACTTCTTTACCTTTTTGTTTTTCCTTTACCTATTTAAAGTCACTTGAAGCAAAACTCTGTCTCTCTTTGTTTAGTGTAGAAACTTACATTTAAAAAGCAATCCTCAAGGCAGAAGAGAATATAGAATTTTATTTATACCCTGAGCCAGAGATAAATGATAATGCTACAACAAAGTTTGACTGGCATTTGTTATTCCATGAGTTAATAACTTGTTAGAAATACCTTTGCTTCTGTCCTTGCATCATATTCTCCCAAATACATGTATCACTTACTAGTAAACCTATTAGATACTGTCATGATATTTCAAAATATTTTTAATATTTCAGAATGTATTTCAGGTATTTGTTGCACTAGTAAATTTTGATTTAATTTCCTTCAGTGTACTGCTGAAACAGAGGATATGATTACAAAGCAACATACCATTTTGGGGTGTTAAATTAATACAATTAAGATAATTCTTTTAAATAAAATTTACTTGAAATTTTAATAAATTAAAAGATTATTTAATTTGATAAATGCATTGTTTTTCAAAAGCTTACAACTGTTTGTAGTCTCCTTAACATGCAATTTTTTTGGTTATTTGCAGAAGTCAGTCATTTTCTACCCATAAAAATGTACCAGAACCTCATTTCTCCTCATCTCCTTCAATTCACAGAGATTATGGGTCTGATAGTGATGACTTTAACAGAAGTTATAGGTAAGTAGCAGGTTTCATACATTGTTCTCCAACTTACCTTTATACTGTTACTCCCCAAGTTTCCCAGTTGAAAAACACAAATTAACCTCATAGTGTAAAAAATTATGTTAATATTTTTGCTTAAATACAGTTTGAACTGTTGAATCTGAACACTGAGCAAATAATGTGACTATTTTGTGGTCCATCTATATTGAGTTTGAGTGTGGTAATGACATACTCTGAGAATCCCTAAAGTAAATCATTGACATGACAAGCACAGATCAAGCTAATATATTACAAACTATGAAAAGCTATTGTCAGTAAGAAAAAAAGAAAAATACAGGTGCTATATATAACTCTTAACTGCTGCCTGCAACAGGCTAATGAGTTTTACTGTAAGAGATGGTCAAACACTGGAACAGGTTGCTCAGAGCAACTGTGAAATCACTTATCTTTGATATACTAAGGAGTCAGGTGGACATGGCCCCTGCACAAACTCATCTAATTAGACCTACTTTGAGCTGGTGGCCCTAGGTATTTCTAGAGATCCTTTCCAGTCTAAATTAATCTGTGGCTCAGTGAGGGAGACAATTTTAAAACTACAGAAGTTGTTCTCAATTGGCTTTATACACCACTTACTTTAAAAAATAAGGTACTTGAGAGTAAAGAACATCCAAACAAAACAACAACAAAAAAAATCATATATGCATTTCTAGATCCTTCTATATGTATTTTGTAGGAGAGTGATTCTTCTATTGCAAAGGAATTAATAATTAACATAGTTGTAGCTATAGAACCAAAGTATATTGTTGCTTGTTGAGACAGTGTACTTGAGAGCTACTATTACACATTATTCACAAAAAATCAAAAAATGGGCTTACAAATAAAAATGGCCCATATATAAAGAATTTCTAAGTAAACAGCGAATTTTAATTAGAAACAGTACTTGAAACAAAACCTCTTCTAGTAGAATTACTTACTATAAAGTGCTGTCAATCACTAGAATTGCAAAAACAATCTAAGCAAATTTGAAACTCCAGTAGAGAGTATTCTAATTTTGGGGAGTGAAAACAAGAAGGTGGGTCTCAATTGTTTTCTCAGGGTTACACAAGTTTAATTTTGAATGTGGTGACGAACAATAAATCAGCTGTTCATTTCACCACTGCTCATGTTTGTTCTTCTTACAGTAACCGACCAAATTGTCCTGAAGACAGTAGGAGAATGCATCCTTCAGATGAATTTAATAGAGGAAAAAACAGATTTGCACCATATTCTTCACAAACAATGCATCCATCTTCATCTGTGCACCAAGAAGATAGTTCAACAGACTGTGAACGAAATCCTAGGAATGAAACTACTAGGGAGGTGGAACAAAGCAAAAGATTAACAGTTGTAACAGTTGATTACAATTATGGTCTGCCATTAGATTATGGACCTGAAGAGGAAGAGAGAGCACATTATGATTTACCTTCAAGAGACCACTACAACTGGAACTGAATAAAAAGGTCAATGTTTGCTCAGCTTAGATTACTTTTACTTATTTTACTCTGTATATGGACCTTTTTTATTTCTTAACAAATTAGGAAAATGGAAATTTCAGTAACAGAGAACAGGTCTCTGTTGTAAGATTAGCTTCTACTGACATTTGGTTCTTTAAGTTTACATTTATTAAGGTGTATTTGTTGTGTAGTGAGAGACAAGGTCTCAGTACACATGGAATTAGAGTAGTCCTTTCTTTTAGTGAAATTGGAATCCTGTACCTTATAACAAACAACTTTCTAAGTGATTGTGGTTCTCTTTCGTTTTACATTTATTTAATGTATGTAATTTCCAGATACAAAAGTCATAATAAAATAATGCACAACCAGGTAGACTAACACTGAGATATAGAAAAAATACTATGAAATGAAGGAATCAGTTATGTCCATTTCAGCTTTTATTTTGAAAATAGTTTGAGTTATTGCTAACAATATCTGCAGCATTGCAGTTTAATTACAGATTTTTCCATACAATCAAATGAACTGAGCTAGTTGCACTCTTACATTATAGCAGAATTTTTCCCAGAGTGCTAAAAATATGGGAGCAAATAGAGTTTGAATATTCTAAATGTCAAACTTGCTTTTCAGTAATCTGAATATTCCATACTCATGGTATAATTTTTCCTGATCTTCTAGGTTATATATGTTTCAGAATAGCCCAGTGGAGTTAAATTCCACAATTTTCTCAGCAATGTATCCAAATAAGGTATAGTCTCCTCTGAACTGCCACTTCAGTAGGTGTCGAGAAGGTAGTGCAACAAATAGTAACTAAATTCATGCCAGCAGCTGCACAGTAGCACCAATGGCTCCTACTGTGGATAAAGACATCTTAGTTCATAGGATGGAAAAGAGTATTAAGGTAATATTTACCTATGTTTTTAAAATCACTTTCTATCATTATTATTATTATTACATTTTAATAAATTAGTATTTTTAAAAGGCATTACAGTAAATAAGGATAAATTAAAGCTAAAGCATTATATTAAAATAAACAATTCAAATTAATGCTAGATATGTAAAGTGATGCAGTTAAGAAACTGCCTCAAAAGCAGCACAGCTGTAAAGCATAAAGCAAGAGATGTAGGTGTACACCAGAAAACTGGAGGGGAAAAAATGTCCATAGCCAAAATGTACAGAGCATTTTCAGCTTTTAGAAACAGCATAAAACCCAGATTTCTGAATTTGTGGTTTTATGACTACTAAAGGACTAGATTTAAAAAGTGTGGAACATCTGGCAACTCATATTATTTTGTGATGCATGTAAAAAGTTCCCAAAATCTAAGGATTCTGTGGATGTAAACTCAAACTGCAAATGCTTCATTGCCTTTGCAACTGCTAAAACAACTTTGGCTTTGTTCATTGTACAAATAGTTTTCTCATTTTCACAGCAGCTAGTCCATTGTATTCCCCATTAAATCTCTGTGAGTCTCATTCATGTGGTCTCAAGAATGAAGCTATATATAAACTGGTTGAGGAACTGAGCACTAAATGTTAAGAAAAGGCATTTGTTCCTTCACATGTTTAGGTTTGGTTTGGGTTTTTGTTGTTGTTTTTTTAATATGTCTAAATGAGGAGTAAGCTTAAAAACTATCTGGGCTTCTTTATTTCGAGGCAAGGAAGATCTGCAACATGGGCCACTATATTGCAAAATTCTTTTAAAAACCAATCAACCAAACAAAGAAACAAAAAAAACAAACCCCAACCGTTGCTGGTATTTTACAGAGGGGAGCTAAGAGATAGGGACTGGTATTAAAACCATTTGGGGTTTTTTTAGTACTATGTATGCAGTATTCATCAAAGTGAAAAGAGAGTCAACATTTGCCCTTTCTATATTTGTTTTGGGGTTTAAATTAATGTTTTCTAGGATTGAAGTGACCTTACAGTCAATACTTTGTTATTTCAGACTGGAGGTGTTGGACTCCCTGTAGAGCTGAAAAGCTTGTACACTGGAAAGCTCAGTGCAAAGAGAAACATGGTGTAAGGAGTTAGGATAAGGAGTAGCTGTTACCAATCACTGGTCACTTCCTGAAGGACCCTTTGAGAATTTAGATGGATAGAGTCAGACGGTATAATTCCTGTTACCTGACAAACATCACTTTCACAACTATGTTAGATTTCTCTTTTCAAGTAAAATTAATAAACGTGTTTGCAAAAATGGCTTTGCGATGACTATATGAAAATAGCCAAAATTGGGTTTGTACATTTTTTTTGGTTACAATTTAGGATAAGGCTTTCTACCCTATTGTTCCTAATGGAATGAGGCAGAGCTAAGCCCACATAATACATGACAAACTGTTACTGACATTTATCTCAAATTCCACTGCTGAGTCATCACTGCATAGTTGCATCTGTAGTATTCAGTTACTAATTGATCCACATGATGGAGAATGAAATCAAATGAAATAGAATGCTTCTTGTTTTTTAATTGAATATTGTATTGTGACGTCCAAAAATCTATGGGACCAGATGGGATTCATCCTAGAATCCTGAGAGAGCTGGCAGGGGTGCTCACCAGGCCACTCTTCATCATTTACCAGTAGTCCCGGCTGACTGGAGAGGTCCCAGCTGATTGGAAAAGAGCAAATATAACTCCCATCTATAAGAAAGGAAGGAAGGAGGATCCAGGAAATTACAGGCCTGTAAGTCTAACTTCAGTCCCGGGGAAGCTGATGGAGCAGATCATCCTGAGTTCCATTATGCAGTACATGCAGGATAACCAGGTGATCAGACCCAGTCAGCATGGCTTTATGAAGGGCAGGTCCTGTTTAACTAACCTGATCTCCTTCTATGACTGGGTGACCCGCTTACTGGATGAAGGGAAGGGTGTGGATGTTATTTATCTGGATTTTAGTAAAACGTTTGATACAGTTTCCCACAGCATTCTCCTAGAGAAATTAACTGCTCTTGGCTTGGATGGGCATACGCTCCACTGGGTTAAAAACTGGATAGATGGCCGAGTCCAAAGAGTTGTGGTCAATGGAGTGAAATCCAGTTGGCAGCCAGTCACGAGTGGGGTCCCACAGGGCTCAGTACTGGGGCCACTCCTGTTCAACATCTTCATTAATGACCTGGACCAGGGGGTAGAGTGCACCCTTAGTAAGTTTGCAGATGACACCAAGCTGGGTGGCAGTGTCGATCTGCTTGAGGGTAGGGAAGCTCTGCAGCGGGATCTAGACAGGCTGGATGGCTGGGCCAAGGCCAATTCCATGAAGTTCAATAAGGCCAAATGCCGGGTACTGCACCTTGGCCATAACAACCCCCAGCAGCGCTACAGGCTCGGGGAGGAGTGGCTGGAGAGCTGCCAGGCAGAGAGGGACCTAGGGGTGCTGATTGACAGCCGGATGAACATGAGCCAGCAGTGTGCCCAGGTGGCCAAGAAGGCCAATGGCATCCTGGCCTGTATCAGAAACGGTGTTGTCAGCAGGAGCAGGGAGGTGATCATGCCCCTCTACTCAGCTCTGGTGAGGCCTCACCTTGAGTACTGTGTCCAGTTTTGGGCCCCTCACTACAAGAGGGACATTGAGGTGCTGGAGAGAGTACAGAGGCAGGCTACCAAGCTGGTAAAGGGCTTAGAGCATAAGCCTTATGAGGAAAGATTGAGGGATCTGGGCCTGTTCAGTCTGGAAAAGAGGAGACTGAGGGGAGACTTCATTGCTCTCTATAACTACCTGAGGGGAGGTTGTAGGGAGGCGGGAATTGGTCTGTTCTCCCTGGTAGAGAGTGATAGGACAAGGAGAAATGGATTGAAACTGTGCCAGGGGAGGTTCAGGTTAGATATTAGGAGGAATTTCTTTCCCGAAAGGGTTGTCAGCCATTGGAACAGGCTGCCCAGGGACGTGGTTGGGTCACCGTCCCTGGAGGTGTTTAAGAGACGGCTGGATGTTGTGTTGGGGAGCATCATTTAGTGGGGTGATACGGCTAGGAAAAAGGCTGGACTCATGATCTTCAAGGTCTCTTCCAGCTGTAACTGTTCTATGATTCTATGTTCTATGATTCTATTACAGTGGCATTCATTGAAAAAAAATCACACAAAAAAAGACCAAACACTCTTTCTCTTACTTATTTCACACTTCTACAAAAATTTCGTAAAACTTTACACAGCTCTTTTGTGTATATTCTTTGCAATCCTGAAAATAGCTGTTGTTCTATCACAGAGCAATAAAAGGCAAGACCTGGATGGACAGTGTTGGTTTCCCACTGCCTTGAGTGTGTTTGAAGACAAACACCAGGATACAGAAAATTCAGAGGTAGCACAAAATTATTTTCAGAATTGTAATTCTTATAGGATTTGTAATATACATATAACTATTGAACTCTGAACTGACAGAAAACTTCTTTTTCTGTTGCTGTCCTGAAGTCATTATTTAAATGGAGGCCTGATTTTTATTGGGTGGCAAAGCCATGGGGCCAGTGTGTCCTGAGGCATGGGTTAGGAAAGGTTCAGGTGGTTCCTGGAAAATGTTGTAAGAAAGTTCAGATGAGCTTTATGCAGAAGGTTGACTCCCAAGAAGGGCTTGGGAAAAAGAGAGGTCAGCTCCAGCAGAAAACTAGAACATGGTTAGAATTAAATTTATATGTAGAAATCTGCTTTACATATACAGCTAATATAGTTTTTTGTGTGAAGAATACATAGTAATCTAAAAAGAAAGGGGGGGGTGTGCTGGAAAGGCTTGCATGTAACTTGTTTTCCCTCAGCTGGGAGGAAAAATAAATGACCTACAAGGAGCCACAGTACAATTAGGATCCTTTCCTGTTTGTTTGCATCTGAAGTAACTGTCAGCAAGCCACAGGCTTTTTGTTTTCACATGCAAAAATGACCAGTGATGTGGTATGGTTCAAATTTGGGGTGCATTGCTACAAGCAGTGTACCAGGACCAGCAGTTAAATGACCTGAGCACTAGCTTTTGAAGGTCAGTTCCTTTATAAGATGTCTCACTTGAGGCATCCAGAAATGCAGATACCCAAAGATCATTTGTGGTTTAGAATCTGCTAAGTGCTGGGGAAAGAAGGAACCTATTCCCTGTCTGGGGTTCAACAAGGGGATATGAATCCCTGGCCACTGTGAACAGCAGATTATTAAAATAAAAAAAAACAATAGCCTCCGTGCTGTTATCAACCACTAGTGTTTCCTTCCTCTCCAGGCTCGCACTTACTTACTCCAGTTGTCAGTGGATCGTGCTTTACCTGGTTCCAGGGCACAGCAATTCCCAAACCTGTAGATCCCTTTTTTCTTGTGGGGAGTCAGAAAAAACAGATGACAAAAAGGAACCAGGCAAAGAGGCAACTTGGTTCTCCTTCCTCCTGAGGTGAGAAGAAAATGGAGGGACTGGGGGTGTGAGGGGTGGGGACAGGAAAAAAAATACCTTAAAACAGGAAAGTGAAAGAGGAGGAAAATGACAAAGGGAGAGAGTTATCAGTCTGAGGGAAGGAATGTGCAAAAAATGCATGTGTAGAAAACTGTTGGAAGATTACTGAGTATAAAAAGAGGGCACATGTGGGAGGAGGAGTTCCTGGCAACTTCTTATCTGGGTCTTCTAAGCTGTGCCTGTGGCTCTGTGTAAGCACCATGCTGATGTAAATAACAGTTATCAAAAAAATACAGGAACACTCAGACCTCTAATGTTGCAATAAAGTCATGTGGGAGCTTCAAAGTAATTAAGGCTTCCCTTAAGCTTTAATTTAGTCTGTATAAGGTATAATATCCTGAAGATATTCCCTCCAGAACCCAATGAGAATTTCAAACAATCAGGTAAGAAACTACTATGCAAATCTTTCACACATTGAAAACAAGCTAAGATTTATTGGCTATCAGGAATGTCATCATCTGAGGATTCTGAGAAATCCAGCTTACTATAAATACATATCTGTCTTACTGCACACTTCCAAGACAGTATCAAAACACACCATAATGTAGCTATTGCTGTACCCATAACACAAAACTTAGTTATGAATTAGTTAAGGAGTAACAAACAGATCTGATGTAACTGCCTTGTTAAGAAGTACAACAAATATGGCAATGCATAGTTTTACTGAAAACAGAAGACATTTTCTTCCTTTATGAGGAAAGTTCAGGACTGAATGTTCCACAAAGGAAGATGAAAGAGTCCCTAAGGTAAATTTAAAAGTTGAGACAGATGAGGATGATCCTCATTGGTTCTTCAAAGGACTTCTTCTAACATAAACCAAAAGGTATAACTTTGCAAGTTATACTACCAAACAAAAGTCTATACAGCAAAATTAACCCTCTAAGGAGAAGAGAGTACAAGCTATTGTTGGTATCTGTTAACCACATGCAATCCATCTTGGGGATGCACATAGTAAACAGAAAAAAGGAAATTATAAACTGATACTGCAAAGTCAATGCTACAGCTGATTCATCCTTATATACACACCCTAGATGAAAAATAGGACCACCATATCCTGGTATCTACATGACGCTGGAGCTGTTTAATAGCACTTTTGGTATATGGTGAATGGTAAATTCTGATTTTTAAAAGTTACACACTAGAAATCTTCAATAGGCCTAAAATATACTCTGAGAAACAGGGTTTACAAATTAAAAAAAAACAACATTGTTTTCTAGCATTTAATTTAATAGTTGTTATAATAATAGAGAGCAAAGGCTGCATTCACCAGACTTGTTTTTAAATCTAATTTAAACTCATTAACTGTAGCAGAACTTGTGACGATGGCCATAGATTAGCTTCTTTTCTATCTTTGAAAAACAACAGCTTTTGGAAAGAGCTGGACTAGATGTGAAAACTCTGGCCCTGTTTGTTCAGCATTATAGTGTTTCTGAATCCTTATGTCGTGCTTTTCTATTTATGCTCTTTGTATTCAGTTTGTGCACACTGGAATTATATGCACTTTTTTTTTTTTACTGCTCAGGCTAATGTCCCCCTTGCCTTAACTCATGAAAAAAGAACAATCTGACTACTGAAATTAAATAAAGGAAAAATACCTCACAGCCACACAAGCTGTGAACTTAGTAATAGAAGAACTTAATAAAAGGTCTCTGCTTGTTTCTCAGGTTGTTTTCATGTTGCATTTTTCTACAAGCCTACATAGAAATCCTGTAGATTTACAGAAAGAGTTTGGCCTCATTATTTCTATTTGTCTCTACCTGTGGCTCATTTTCTCCTGTTACTCTGATCCAAAACAGCCTACTTAGATACTTGACAGGAGCTTTTCTTTCTGGATATGAAAAACTAAATTCATTTTTATATAAGAATATGTACCTATGTATAAATGTATGTATATGTGCATTATAAACATATATATAAATGGAGATCTCTGCTCTCCTATATGTCAGTGAGAGATCAGGCATAAAGATGCAGTTGTCCATGTGAGTTACTGCTGTAGCTAGATTTAGTGAATGCGTATATACCTTAGTTACTTTTTTGACATAGGATGCAGTATAGTTACTAAGAACACCCTGTACAGAGAGGTGAAAAGAGGGAGGTTTTAAATGTAAACTGTAATTTTGTTTGAAAAAAATAACAAATGTATGAAAAGAATAAATTTTACCATTTCCTAAAATTCATGCCACAGGAACAATAAATTATGCAAACTACAGAAGATTTATTTAAATCAATGGCATGGCTAACAGCTAGACAAAACTAAGAAATGTCCAGTTTTTACAAAGAAAGTGTGTCCAAACAATATCAGTAATTTAAGTCTTCATCTATTACAAAATAGAGTGGAAAGTAGATCTTAATTATAAAATGACAAGTTTCAGATCACAAACTAAATGCTGGAGAAATTACAGAGCATGTCTAAACAAAAGTTAGGTGATTACAGTACAGCCTTGTACAGGGTTGATCAGTTGTACAGAGTATTTGATTATAGTGGAGATAATGGAGGTGGACAAGGAGCAACACTTGTGAACAAGTTCATGCAATCTCATGAGAGAAAGTCCCTGGAGAAAGAAGGTCACAAAAGAGAATCACAAGTTTTCTCTCTCTATTTGTCATATCAGGAGCCTCTTGTTCAGTAAAACTATCCTGAATGTACAGTGTTAAGAGGTAATGAAAGCTAATGAGGTTATACAGCTCTGGTGACATTTTGAACCTTAGATGGTGGTGATTTTCACTAACATTGTTATTACAACTCTGTTTGATGTTGAGAAATTGGAGGCCATCAAACTTACTTCCCCAGTGCTGCTGTTTCATGAGTGGCAGTACCTTCACCCTGATTTGTCTTTCAGAATTATTTGGTATCTCTGAGATGCTTTTTGGACTTCAGTTGGCATCCAGCCTCCAGCCACCATCACTTACGGTGAAGAACTTACAAGGAAGATCATGTACAAGTTGCCACTTTGTAAGGAGGCTTCAAATATATCCTTTTGGTTTTAGTTACACCAGTAAAAGGGGCCAAACCTACAGAGATAAAATACAAAATAAAACCTAGGAAGATTAAATAATACTTGAAGAGGGAACAGTTAAATATATAACAAGAAGTAAGAAACATGATGTTAGAAATAGCCTACAGGATAACTGGTTAATTTGCAAACCTTAAAACAGAAAGGATCATTAAGAAATTCATGTTGCAAAGAAGCTGTACATTTTACCTGCATAAGATCATAATACATAATTATCTCGGAGCAATTCTTCCACAGAAAATCAAAATAATGATAGTGATTAAGACACAAGCAGAGAAGATGACTGAACAAACTGCTAAGCTTCTAAGATAAGCTTCTTTTCAGATATGATTTTCAAGGGAACTTAAAAATCAAGTAGAACAGCCACTAAAATATGTACAAACTATTATGAAAATAATCTTTTTTTACCAGTCTAGGAGGCATCAAATGTTGTAGCTGCAGTTACAGAGAGGCTGGTGTAATCCTAAGCAATACAAATCTACAAACCTTCTGGACACAGAAAACTAACTGGAAAAATAAAACCAGAAGGGTAGAACACGTAGAAGATTATGGTATGTCACATCTAATCAGGAGGGACCACCAGGAAAATTATACCTCTGTCATCTGCTGTTTGCACAGCTGTAGCACTTGGAGACTGCACCATTCTTCCCCTAGGCTCTGTAGGCATATATAGCAAGTAAGAACGCTGCAGTCACTATGAATGTGCAGACTAAGCAATACGAGTTTGCAGGTGGACACAGTTTGCAGGAGGAGGAAAACAAAATAAAATTGAGATCAGTGCATGAAGTAATGATCATAACATACCAGCTGACTGGAAGTTACTGAGTTTTACCAAATTTAGGAACAGATTTGAGAGAGTATACTGGCAAACAGCAGATTTGCAGTCAGATTTCTTTTAATATAAGCAAAAAGAAACAGGAGAAGATGTGGCACTGCTTCTTGAAAAATTGATCAAAAAACCCAAAATGTTTAAAAAGGTTTTGTGTGATTAATGGAACAGGTGAGCAGATGCATAGGGTGTAGGAAAAGGATTAAGCAGAAGACAGAGGTGGAAAGTAACAACGTACATAAATGTCGCATCAAAATACGAAGATACAGGACATGAAATGTTAATGAATTGTGTTTCGGTCCAGAATGCCTACTATTAGGTAAATCACAGATCATTCACTCTGTCTTTTACAGATTGTTTTACTTCTGTAAAGGGTCTCTAACAAAACCCACTGTAATTTTTTTCGTGTATTCTGCTACAGGAGTCATAGAATCATAGAATCATTTGGGTTGGAAGGGACCTCTGGAGGTC
>VWZO01011734.1:166399-177881 GCA_013396975.1 Bucco capensis | reverse complement strand
AAAAATATTAAACAGTACAGGCCCCAGTACAGAGCCCTGAGGGACACCACTTGTCACTGATCTCCAGCTGGACTTCGAGCCATTGACCATCCAACCAGTTTCTTATCCACCGAACAGTCCAGGCAGTCATATTGAGCTAGCTAAAGGTAGTTACTGTATCAGAGCTATGACAGGGAAAAGGTGTAGCACTGTGACAAAAACTGTCTCTGCCACTGAAAATTATGTCTGTAGCTTGCTCTGGTCACATTTGGTGATGCAGAGGCCTTGGGCTGACTGATATTGCTGGTGTTTAGTTGCTAATTTAACACCAACTTCTAGTCACCACAGAGCTCCTACCAAAGGACAGGGAATAGACAGGAAAAAGGTGCCTGTGACAAACATTTCTAGAGGACTCAATTATAGGTTGGACCTGCATGGATAAGAATTGATTGAGGTTCTATGTAGTAGTGTCTTGTTTATGGAACAAAAAGACAGTGAGCAT
This sequence comes from Bucco capensis, assembly GCA_013396975.1. Lineage (NCBI taxonomy): Eukaryota > Metazoa > Chordata > Aves > Piciformes > Bucconidae > Bucco > Bucco capensis. Next base: position 177,400 of record VWZO01011734.1, on the reverse strand, counting down.
GTAGATGACGTTAGTATGTCTGTTTTGAAAATGCATATGCTGGTGGGGAATGAATGAGTGAACTCATACATGAAGAGTTTACTACAGGGAAAGGGAAACCATCCAGTAGAAAGGGTGGAGCAAGCAGAAATCCCTATAGAAAGGTTTGGTATGTAATATGCACCACAATGGGCTTTAGAGGAAGACTTTATTCATACAATATTATGCAAATTCATGTATTCATGCAAGTTAATGGATAACTTCCAATTAAAAAACAATCTATTATTGTTAACTTTTAAGATGAAAAGTTACATACATCAGCTAAATTTACATCTCTGTCTGGGATCATTATTAAAAATGGTTAGTCAAAAGCTGATTTCTGTAACTTTTATTTCTCTAGATCTTATCAAAACCGACAGCATGCACTTTGAAAGCTTGATTTACTTTCCTAAGAGTTAAGGGAGACTGCAGCCAGCAGCCCAGGGCACACGTCTGGCAGAGGAGATTGCTGGGAGGGATCCTGGGCATCGTTGATCCCCGTTCTGCACTACAGGCCGCCGAGGGCCCAACCGGGTCGGGAGGACGGGGTGGCTGCCTCAGTGAAGTAGACGGCAGGAACGCGGTTCGTGGATCGGATGCCCCCTTGCAACCTGGGGAGTGCTGGTGCCGGTTTATAAACCCCTAAGGAAGGGTACTCAAACTGAATCGGTCTGAATCCACCACTAACCCAGCGTGCCCATCTCTCTGCGGGGAGGGGCCGAAGCAGCAGTACAGCGGGAGGGACAGAGAGCGAAGAGCGTCCGCTCGCTCGGCCAGGTTCGGCCTCCGGAGGCGCCGGGGCTGCGTCCCCGCGCAGGGGCGCTTAGCGCGCTGCGCACCGGAAGTTGTAGTCTCCGCGGGCCAAGCGCCCGCGCCTCAGCACCGGGAGTAAGCCGAGGGACAGCACACCTTGGCGGCTGGGGAGTGTCGCATTAGTTCGCTGAGTTTCCTGCGGCCCTTCCCCCGTCATGTTGGCAGGAGAGAAGCGCCACCACCCGGGCGGCTGACAAGGAAACGCGTGTACATCGCGTTCCAGTGCCCCTCTTCTTCCTCGGGATGAGGGACTGCGGCGCTCGTTTGAGCCTCTACCTCCCCCCCCGTGCAGATGGTACGCTCCGCCGGAGGCCGACGCACCCCCAGCCGACTCGGCAGACTCCATGGCCGGTCCTGCTCAGTCCGAGCACGCCGTGTGCCCGCCCTCCTTGCCCTTAGAAGCTCTCTCTCCATTGGCTGCGGCCGGGCGCTCTTGCCAATCAGGAAGCGGCTATCATGGAGGAAGGGAATAAATACAAGATGGCTGCTCGTATAAAATCAGGCGTTGGGCTTCGCCCTGGTGATGGGGGAATAGAAGCTTTAACTCGTGCTCTGAAGGCTGTGCACCGCTTCTGGCCGCGCTGTTGCTGCCCACCTGGGAGGAGCGAGACTCTGACCGTTACAGGCTACAGCTGTGCTAAGCCGCTCCCCGCGGATTGCCGGCGGGGCCGAGGCCGGGTGCGCCGCCGTAGAGGCCCGAGCTAGGCCCTGCGCCCTCTTTCCTGGGAGAGCGTCGCTGGTTCCCCTCCATTCCCCCGCCTGCTGTCCTGCCGCTCGCCTCTAGCGAGGCCCAGCTCCAGGCGGCCATGGCCGTCTCCAGGTCGGTAGGAGCCAGGAAGGGTTGGGGAAGGAGGGCTGGCAGCGGCGTTTCGGAGTCCCCGCTTCTTGGTGTGGGCTGGCATCGGAGGGGTGCGGGGATGAAGAGGGGTGTCCGGTTTCCGTCTCCTCTCACCTCGGGAACCTGGGAAGGCCTTGCTGGAACCTCAACACTCCTTGGCATAAAACGAGCCGCCTCGATGGGGTTTGGGGGTGGCTGCGTGTTCAGGCGCCTGGGTTTGCTTCCTGGCCTGGGATAGCCCCCGTGCCTGGCGCACAGGGAAGCCCCCTCCCTTCCTTGGGCCGCAGGGGCTCTGCCTGGGGTGTCTCGGGCTTCCTCCTGAATTCGGCACTTTCGTTTTGTTGGCCAGTCGTTCTTCGTGTTAAACTGCTAGGGAATAGGGGGTAATGATAATTGCGTGTCAAAAACTGGCAAGAAACCCTTTAGCCTTTCAGAGGCTTTAGTTTTAAAGTAACAGAAATAAAACAGCCTTCCATGGAGAAAAGTGATTAGTGTGTTCTAGCTATGCCTCAAGATGTTGGGTAGTATCTGCTTACACACATGTGAGCTGGGGCGTGCCAGCATTTAAAGTATCACAGATACAGAGGTATGTCTTAATGGAGTTGGTTTATAAAGAATGCAGAGCACAAATTCCTCCCTTTTTTTTAATGTGAAATGGACATATTAAGCTTCCTAATAGGATAGTTGAAAGGAAACAGTAAATCCAAATTAACCTTGTGATAGATTAGCTTCAAGTCACGTGTTGGTAGTATCTGTACATTCAAAGTGTTGTATCAAAAGTAAATGCTGTTTCTGAAGCTGTGTATGACTAAGTTTTTATAATTCTGTGTAGCAGAGTAACAGTAGGTCCATTTATAATGAAAATCCATTATTAATCAAAATTTATAACAGCACTACACCTTTCAAAACTTTTAATAGTAGGTGTTTTAGTTTGACTAAACTACACTAACATACATGTGATATGGGGGCTAACTGGAATGTCAAGATACTACTTTTCACCTGTGTGCTGAGATTGTGTCTATCATAAAGGTTGGTTTCAAATTAAGTTGCCAACACTTCTGTAATTCTGCAAAACCACAAGGCTTTAGTGAAAAGCAGTAGTGCCCTGTGCAGAGATTTAGCTAACACTTATTTGGTCTGATAACTGACAGGAAAAAACCTCTGTTTTAAGTAAGTTCGAACAGAAGATACAGACATACAATAAATTCAATAAAGGTCCTGTAATGCTTGTGAATTGGTGTAGAATTATTTCAAGTCCATGTGCAGATTACATTAGAATGTAAGAATAAGAATTACAGGTTTTGGAGTGATGTAACATCTTGGTTATTCCTGGTGAACTCCAGTGTTTCTGTAACAGTAATAGTAATACTGTGTAAATTTGGCCTCATGCATGTTTTTTAATAGATACAGCAAAACGTTTCCATACTCCTTTGAAGGTAAACAGCACCTCTTGATAAATGAACTATTTGGCTGCTGGACCACAGGAACACTGATGATATATATGTCAGTGTTGGTCTTGTAAATAAAAGAAATCTCTTCTTCACTTTTTACTTAGAATGTTGAATTTCTGAGGTCCTTTCCAATGTATTACAAATAAATATTTTGTACACTTACACACCATTATTTCTGTAAAGGATGTGGTTGTTCCAGCTTGTGTTGCAGCTCCATTTAATTGTAGAGATCAGCACTTCTTCTCTAGGTAGGTAGTTGATTTTGGTTGTTTTGGGTTTTGGTTTTTTTTTTGAACCCCTTTTTGATTTTACCAATGTAGTACTTAATTCTTGAATGATTTTAACTATCCAAGTGTGGAGAGTTAGGGAGAAGTTGATTCAAATTCATTTTTTTTCAAGGACCATAGTCTGAGTGCATACCAAAAATTAACAAAAAACCCCCAAAACTTAGGGTTAGTTCTATATTAGAACCATATTGAAAAAATAACCATTTTTGGTGGTAGGGGAGGGCTATTTTTATATTCTCAAAACAGCAAATTATTGAGTAGTTGCTTTCCCAGTAAAGTTTACTTTCTGTTGTTCGGCCAGTTGAAAACCTTTCTGAAAACCCTAGTCTGGTCAGGAACATCCAGACAAATAGAGGGAATGCTTTAAAATATCTCAAAATTCAACTGAGAATTTGCAGCTTTGCAATTAGTAAGGTCATTTTAGAAGCAATTGTCACTTATTTGTAATCTATTCACTAAAGAGGTTCTGATATTTTATTCTGCATTATATGTATACATGCTGGTTTTACCAGATTCTGCTGTTACATGGACTAAAGATGTGTTTGTATATAACACTTCTGTGGTTGTACACCAGAAAAAACAGACCTAAAAGCATAACAGTGGATAGCTTACACCAAGAGATACTGCAGAATAATTTATATATGCCTATCTCTTTGATAGCTTTATGCTGAAAGCACTAACTAATGAACATTGTCCTCCAGAATATGTATAGGTGGGTGGGAAGCTTGATGTTCTTTCTGTGAATGTGCAGGCTAATTTGGTAGGCTTTACCTCCTGTCTCCAGTCCTAAAAGTATATATGAAGTAGTATAATGTTTGCATAGCTGATTAAAAAAAAAAAAATTCTTGACAGTGGAACTGAGAAGGAAGAAAGGAGAAGTTTTTTGCTTCAGTTTAATCCCTACAAAGTATATGATCCAAGTGAATAAATACAATGACTGGCTCACTAGTGATCTTTTGAGATATGAGATGAAAATACTGCCAACTTAGGGAAAATGCAACACTCGTAGATTCCTCAGAGTGATTGAGTTTCAGTAGATAATAAAGCCTTGATAGTTTCTTTTGGTATCCAATAAATATTCTTTCTGGTTTTGTTAATGTGTTCAAAGTCATCTCATGTATCATTCCAACAGCAAGGCTGTTAATGACTTTGTCCTATTTTTGAGGGCCTTCACAGTATGAAAGAGAACAACAATTAAGTAATTACTTTTAAGATGTGATTAAATGCATAAAGCTGGTAAGATGCATTAAAAATAAACATCTTGATTTTAGTAGCTATATCTTTAAGTTCACCCTGACAACCTCTTGAGGGTGTTTTCAGGACACTTCCTTAAGGAAGTACGGGAGAGCATAACTTTCTGCTCTTGCAAGCCATTCTTGATTTGGTCCATGTAAGTTTAATTCGAGTTTCTAGAGTTCTCAGTGTTTTTGTCTACTTGGATTTGTGTAAAATTGTTAATATGTAGATTAGGAACCTAGTTTAATTTTAAAATAAATAATAGTGTCAGAAGCCTATGATAGTTAAGTTCCTGGAAAATAAGTGGGCCTCTTATGTTGTTTTCAGCTCTTGAAGTGCGGAGCTATGACTTCCCAAGAACAAGTGCCTGCACTGGCTGGCATCATTACTAACATAACATTTCAAGTTTAATACTGAATCATTGGGAGGATGACGTTCTTATAAATACCAGAATTATCCAGTATCTCTTTTATAGTCCCTATGTAACTTTCAGAGAAGTTCTTCTGGGGTTATTGTAAACTTTCTAAAGAAATAGTTCAGCTTCTGGACAAGTTAGTACCTCATGGCTGCTCTTCCAAGAGAAGAGAGAATTAAAATGAGCGAGATGTATGTTTTGGCTACTCCTTAAAGACCTATGCCTTGTACCATCAGATAGGTAGACACTCTATAATAGTGTGATTACAGGAGTTCTGACTCAAAAAGCATGGAGGAAAAGAGCATAACTTTGTCTTGTTGATGGAGATTAACCTGAAGACAAGAACACTGGACTGCCTTCCCTGTTGCTGTTTGTGGGAGAGAGCGTTGACACAATCATGTGGAAGGAGGAAGCAGAAGTAGCATGTGTGCTACTGCCCAAATGAGAATAGGTGCCTGAGAAATTTTAAAGCTCTGACAGACTGAAATGAAAGTCAGGATTGCACCCTGATAAGAATTCTAACTGGCTCCAGCAACTAGAACTTGAATTCTCATCAGGGTGTTCCATATATAACTTGTTGATACACTTGTATTAGTTTGACTTTACAGCTGTTTTAATTCCCTATTATTTCTTGTGGATTTTGTAATGTTATTGGCCATATGTTTTTGGTTTGCAATGTTGGATGTAGATACATATGTTTCAAATAAAACTTACACAGCCTAATACTACAAATCATATATTACATGAAATACAGATTCCATATAGAATTTATACTATTTTGAGCATACTGTATATGGAAGCCAATCGAATATAATGCTGTGACCAGTGTGGTTGTGCAACTCTTGTTTCATTCCAGGTATCCCTTACAGTGCTTTCTCAGGAAACAAGATTTCTTTGTTGTCCACAGCCTCACCTTCACAACTATTTACTCCACAGACTCTCACCTATGAGAAGTAAAATCACAATCCATTCTTTATCATCACACTTTTTATGTTCTGAATTCTGTTGAGTGATCTTGCAGATTTTACATAGGAAAGTTGTTTACTTGATTATTTAACCTTTTGTGTGCTTGAGTTTTTTGAGCTGTAAAGCTAACCAAACTGGGATTTGCCCAAATGATAAAATGCCACCAAACAATTATCAGGTCAACAAGAAAAGCTAAGGCATCTGCATTAGAACTTAGGTTGAATTTCACAGTGTCAACCATTGTCAAGTCTGAACTTCCATTCAGTGATCTCTGTTTCTGGGCTACTTCTGTACTAAGAACTAGCACCTGTGGGGAAGCTCCCAAGTGTTGAAATATGATTTCTATTGTAAATTCTTGACTATTCTCTTGCCTTCTGATGGGTGCTAGCTAGCAGTTTTCCAAAGAGCTCTAGGCAGAATTTGGCATTAGGGTGTTCCAGGCACACTGCAAAGGTTTTTTTTCTTGTACAGTCACAATTTTAATGGGTTAGAGGATAAGCTAGGATAGTTATGAGCTGTTCTGTTGTAGTTGGCCTTTACTGTCAGAGACTGCTCCCTGGCCAGTTAAGCATCCTGGTACACACAGAGTCGAAATGGATCACTTTGTTGTCAGCAGTGATTAGTTCACTGTTCCTTTCAAGCTTCAACTCCTTGAAATTAAAAAATTGGGAATTTACCTTATCTGAAGCCCTGGGGGGACCCAGTCCAGTCAGAATGTTTACACTGGGATAATCAGGATCTTTATACAGTTCAGCTGCATATTTCTGGTGCAAAACTTTGGAGATACTGTTGATAACCTCTGTATCTTGACCTGGTCACAAAAGTATCCCACTACTAGCTTTCTAATGACTTGGTAGCTGAAGAGCTTTCAAATCCACATCATCTGGTTTTTACAGGTGTGCCATAAGGTTCACTTGAGATATTTTGTTAACTCTCCCCTCAAATGGAGATCAGCCCTCTGTTTGGAGATGTACCTTTAGGCAGCAAGGAACTGAAGATTAGCATGAAGAACAGAGCGAGTCATTTGTTGTGACATTTGCCTACTGTGCTTGGGCTCAGTCGTGTCTGACTTAGTTTAATGCTGATTGTGCAAAACTCATTGGAAAGCAGTGACTAGAACATGGTATCACCATGCTGCCTGGAGAGTGCCACTGAGTTAGTTGTGGTGGCTCTTTTGAAAGTACTTGTTCTCATGTTTGTCCTTTGTTATTTTTTTTATTTGTTGTCTTTGCTGCAGTATTGCAGTGGAAGAGCAAAAGGTATATGTTCAGTGACTGGGGGTCAGTAATAGTTTCTATGTACATCTATTCACAAAACTCCCTTTAGTTAAGTGAATGAAGCCTGTACGTATAATCAATCCATGTAACAGTGCTGATTAGAGAAATGATGTTCCCACTTGTGACAGCCAATCTTGTAAATGACAGTTTACTGTTAGAATTCTTGCCTGCAATCTTTCCTGAAGAATTTTATTTTATTGTTAGATAAAATTGAGAGGTAATAGTCCAGAGGTGGAGGAACATGGTCTAATTAGGGATGGCTACTCCTGCTGGTATCCTGATCACAGACCTGATTATTATTGAGTATTTTTCAGGCAGTACTATTCTGAAAGCAAGAATTCAAGGTTTAGTCTTTTCAAAACTAGTGTGCTTTAGTGAAATGCTCTGGGTTTGCCTGTTTGGAATATTTACATGAGGAGGATACGCTTCCTTCATCAAGGCTTCCAGTTTAGATGGTATAATGTGTCCTTGCCACTTCAGAATGACTAGGATCTCTTGCATCCTGTATCATGCCTGCTGAACCCATGTGGATAATTCATTCTGAAGTGTGTCACATGCTAGGTGTCAGTTCTTAAGCACCTGAATTGATGTCGTTGTGTCAGAAATACCTCTAATGAACACTGACAGTGTAAAACTTCATGTGGCGTTTCTTAAAAGAAAAAAATAAAAAAATACTTTATTTAAATGTAGTGCTGTTTATAAGAACTTTGGATTTCTTCTCCAAGTTTTATCTTGTTGATACAGTACAGCAGTGATTAGAAAATCTCAAAAGTTCTCAAGTGAGAGGAAAAAACTAGTGCTTTGCGATGGCATGAATTCACATAGAGGTGGTGTATGGTTGCTGTCTTACTGAGTCTCAGTTGATTTAGGATTGGAAGATGACAGTCAGAAGGATTATCTAAACCATTGTTTGAGTTAAAAATGAAGGACTTTGTTTTTAAGCTCTGAGTCCAGCAGTTAACATGGAGGAGGAGTTGTTTTAGAGATATTTTGTTTATAGCACTCATTGGTATTTAGATGTTTCATGACAATTCATAAATCTCCTTCTGTAAATTCTCCCTGTATTTCTCGTTTGCTTTTCTTCCGTAGTCTTAGAAGGACTTCTCTGACAACCTGTGTTGAACTCTTTTTCATGAAAGAGTTAAAGATTTTATCTGCATTTTAGATCATTTCGCTCTACCACAGTGATTCGAACTTGTGTTACATTTGTGAATGATGTGAGTTGCTCTATGCTCTGCTTACAGCACTGCTTAGCATTAGAGGCAGAGAACCAAAATGCCATTAGAAAACCCTTTGTTCTTTGGTGTTAAATAACTAGTATAGAGACTTGGTTCATTCTCAGAATGAAAACCTCAGAATTTAGCAAGTTGCTTTTCAAACTGAATGTCATCAAAATTAATTTGTTCAGAATTCTTAGTACTTTTTCATTCTTAATGAAACTCGGGATTAAAACTTTAAAGAAACCCTAGCACTGCTGATCCGTGGCAACTTTCTCAGTGCTACTCTTCTACCTAGAGCAGGAGAATTCAGGCTCTGCCATACTCTGCTGCAGCAATGCCAAAACTTAGTTAATATTTTGGGGGTATTAAGATTCTTAAATTGAATGGAATTGTACATCCAGGAAGTCTGAGGGAGGGGAAGGAAGAATAGCTAGCATGACCAGGAGTGCTGTAAGTCAGATATTGTTAGCTGTATTTGCTGAACCTGTTTCCTTCCCCCTGCCTGGGGTTGAATGCTGCAAACTTCCTATAGTGATGTGAGACAATAAAAATTTCTTTTTTTTTCCTTTAGTTTGCATTTGTAAGTTAAGCATGTTACAATTTTAAATTCACAAATAACAAACCAAACATACTGCAGGTTAGAAAAATCCAACAAACACATGTATTTGGTTGGTAATACAACTTCAAAAAGTTGTAAATTTTAGGAGTGAAGATCTAGCGTTGTAACTAAGATTGGGATTAAGCTAGGTTTTTTGAGGGTAGGCTTAGTGGTTTCCTCTGGTTTTGACTCATGCACATTTGAACAAAAGTTCTAGCTGAGGAAGTGGTCTTAAGTTGCACATTCTGCTTGACTTTGGAGATGAAAAAAAGATACTCTGGTAGTTAGAGTGGGTGGTGCCAAAGGGTGGGTGGTGCTAAATGGCAAGCCTTTTGAGTTTCAGAGAGACAAAGAGTGAAAGGGTTGAGTTTAAAAATGAGGGAACAAGCAAGTCAGAGCAAGCTGTGATTGTTCTGCAAACTAGCATAATTTGTACTGAATAATACTGAGTGCTGCAAATCAGGCTGGGTTTGTTGTTTGGTTTTTTTTTCAAATGTACTAAGGTAAAAATACTGGTATAGTATGGCTAGGCTTCGTGAACAAAGATCCAGGGAGGGCTCCACCCACGCTCCTCATCAGCGCCTTTTCCAAGCGCGCTGATAAAAAAAGAGGATAGTGGATAGCACCATCGAGCCTGCACAATGGATTTTTTTAGGTGAGACACAGCATGCGTAGAGCTGGACCCACCCTTGAGTCCTAAGGTTCATCTGCCAGGGCCTAGCAAGCTTGGACGCTGGCAGCCAAGTCCTTAGGACATAGGTTTATTAGAGTGTCCTTCTCTTAGATGGAAGGCCTTACAGGGCTAAATGAGCTCCATCTGCCCGGGTTTGGAATCAGAGTTGTCCTTCTCTTAGGATGACTGCCAGAAGGCTAATGAGCACATCCTACCCATACAAGGATTATAGGAACATGGGTATCACTCCCCACACTTTACTGTGGGCAGTGAGTTTAATGCTCCCTCTGCTGTTGGCACAGTTATCGCACCAGGGGCCACAGGAGACCCCAAGTGATTTTCAGACTGTGCCTGAAAAATACTGGTAAATAACTAAGTACCTGATATGTTCCTCCTGGCTAGTCCACTATCAATGATTTGGAAGTGTTGGATCTGTAAAGCTTTTGCTTTCCTTCTTGACTGTCTAATCACACAAACTGCTGTTTTAAATATATTTACATTTTTAAGAAAAACAAGGATTGGTTTGATGAAAACAATCAAGAGATCCAGGAATTGTTGAGGAAGAGGAGATCTGCTCACCAGGCACATCTTGCATTGCCATCCTGTCATGTAAGAAAAGCAACTTTCCGTATTGCATGCAGTAAGCTCCAACAGAAACTCCGTGACATCCAGAACAAGTGGTGGATCAGTTTAGCTGAAAAAACTCAATTATGCGCAGATATGGGTGATTATAAAGATTTTTATGAGGCCTTGAAAACCGCATATGGGCCTACTTACTGGGTTCAAAGCCCTTTATTTAGTGCAGATCGTCAAACGCTTCTAACAGATAAAACCTCTATTCTGAATTGATGGTCAGAACATTTTCAGACTCTTTTCAGTACTAGCTGTGTTGTTCAAGATTCAGCAATTCAGTCTATTTCACAGCAACTGGTAAAGATTGAATTGGATAATACCCCTACTCTAGAAGAAACTCTTACGGCCATACAGCAGGTGAAAATCAGCAAGGCAACTGGGGTTGATGGAATTCCACCTGAAGTTTGGAAATATGGGGGTCACACACTCCATACTAAATTTTGGTGAACTACCATCAGACCTTTGTGATGCAGTCATCATCACTTTGTACAAGAAGAAAGGAACTACATCAGACTATTCAAATTACGGTGGGATCACTTTGCTTTCCATTGCTGGTAAAATTCTGGCAAGAATACT
>VWZO01011734.1:93300-166106 GCA_013396975.1 Bucco capensis | reverse complement strand
AAAAGTCTGGTGAAATAAACACTTGAACAAAAGTACAAAGATCAGTGTTTCTAGAGCCATTGTGCTGTCTACTCTTATATGGTTCCGAATCATGGGTCATCTATCGCCACCACCTACAACTCTTGGAGCGCTTCCATCAGCGCTGTCTCGGTACAATCCTAAACCTCCACTGGTCAGATTATGTAACTAATACATCTGTCCTAGAACAAGCAGCAATTTCAAGCACTGAGGCCATGCTGCTGAGAATGCAGCTGCGTTGGGCAGGGCACATCTCCAGGATGAAGAACTACCGCCTTCCTAAGATTATGCTTTATGTTCAACTTGCCACTGGCTATTGCAAGAGAGAAGCCCCGAAGAGGACATCCAAGGACTCCCTGAAACATCTCAGCCTTGGCCATGTTGATCACCTTAACTGGTCTACTCTGGCCTCCATTTGGGAGCTCTGGAGACACACTATATTTAATGCTGCGGATGTCTTTGAGAAAGCATACAGGATCACTCTTGAGGAGAAAAGACAGCGCAGAAAGAATCGTGTCTTGCATGTTATACCTCCTAAGGAGTCCTTCTGCTGTGCCTCTTGCAACTGCTCTTGTCTGTCCTGCATTGGCCTTTTCAGCCATCAACGCACTTGTAAAAAGTGCTGATGAAGAGCGTGGATGGAGCCCTCCTCAGATCTTCGTTTGTGAAGCTTAGCCCTGAGCTGAGCTGATGAGGTTTTCACTTTTATGTAACTCTAAACCAGTTTACTAATTATAAATCATAATAATGGAAACTCTGGTTTTATCTATAGAAATTGAAATGGGCTCACTTGTTTTAGTAGCAGCAAAAGAATTACCTCACAATTAGCAAATATCAGAAGCATGTCCAAAATACTAGAATGATTTGAAATACTTTGTTAGGATTTTTTTATCTAATGGATATTTAATATAGTACCTACAGTTGTGACAGTATTTGGGTTTTGGAACTGTACTTCTGTGACATTACTACCTTGGCTGTCTTTTCCTTAATTTGCTCAAAGGGGAGTTGTTCAGGGTACCGGAATCCTCTAGATATTCTGTTATATCCTGTTGTTAGGCTGATATAGGTAAGCCTTACTACTGTGTAAATTCCAGCTTCATGTTGTTGCAATATTTGGATGAATATTTTTATGATGATTAGAAGGAACAATTCTGATTACACAACATGGACTCACATTCAGTTATAGCTTTATACTGCTCAATAACTAATGAATAAATTAGGCACCCTGTAAAGAGTTTTATCTATGTCACTTACAGTGGAGGGAATAATGAACATTTGTAACTTCCATCATTGATTTGGTTATTGAAGTAGTCTCTATTTTTGCAATCTTTTTTTATATGATGACTTTTTCATTCAGTAGGTAAACAAGAAATTAACTTACCTGAAAATAGATGATTGAGAATTATTTCATTAAATACAGAGTTACTGTGAAACCAGATCTGCTGGTTAAATACCTTTATTTCGTGGTAAGGCCGGAGGTATCAGATTGTTTCATAGCTTTGAAAACAACAACAGGTTTGGTTTTATATATACTGAGTAGTTAGTGGGAAAATATTCAAACAGTAAAAATTTGTAGTATCCTGGAAAAGCGGTTTGGTGTTACAGATCACAGGCTATGTCTTCAGAAGAAATGGTAATGCACATTACAAGCAGTTGAGCCCTTTGCTTTCTCTATAAGACAGAATTTGAGTAAGATAATTCATAGTTTAACAGTATTTGTTTTTCTAGGTTTAAAGTATTCTGTCACAAAACAAAAAAGGGAGCAATGTAATTTTTTCTTGTAACAGCTGATTTTTTAAAAACTTAATAAAAATGTCTTAATTTTTTGCTTACGAAATTAAATGTGCTTTTAGAACAATTATGCTTACTGTTAGGAAAGTACGTTTGTCACCTTATCAATTGACAGGCTTCAGGCAATCATTTCTTCTGTTTGCATTGCATAAACTGAAAAATGTCGGGGAATATTAATAGAAATGGGCAGCTGAACTATGAATAGCATAACGTTTTCTTTTTTGTCAATTATATTTAGGCTTGATCGTCTTTTTATTTTACTGGACACTGGTACAACACCAGTAACAAGAAAAGCAGCTGCACAGCAACTTGGAGAAGTAGTGAAACTGCATCCTCATGAACTGAATAATCTCTTATCTAAAGTAAGCATTTTTTTCTTGAGTACTTTAGTGGTAAGAATAAAATTAGTTTAAAGACGTGTGGGTTCTGTAGGAAGAAGCAGCAGCAGTATAGTAGTCTTATGTTCTCCAAAAATTGGGAGATTGCTTTTGTTAAGCCTCCTGATTTGTTGGCCTCTGAAATGGTTACATAAGTGAGGTTTCACTTTGCATTCAGTATTGATATTCAATGTTTGCTTTAAGTTTAGGTTTTCCTCTATAAAGAGATGCTCCACTGCCTCATAAAAATTCTTCTCCTGCCTTTAAAGATTGTTACCTGTGTGATACAGTACTAAAAATATAGAAAGCTGCATGTCTTTAAAAGGGCTGGAGTATGGAAAGGTATTTCTGTTAGTTTGAAACTTCAGTCTGGTTAAGTCTAGTAAAACCACCAAAAATAGTCTGAATCTGACAGCTGGAGATGGCTGAGTGAGCTCAATTTTGCTCTTATTGAACAGGTGTCCTTCCCACAGTTGATAGTATCAGTAGAGTGGCCAAGGAATCATGAATACCAAACCACGTCCAGAGAAAGAAATAGGTTTTATTTCCAGATATGAGACATAGTGGTAAATTAGAAGAGCGTATGTTTGCTTTAAATGACCCATATTGTCATATTGTTGGGTTAAATGACTTCAGAGTTTTAAGGTCTATTAATTTCTTCCTGAAGGAACACTTCCTTTTAGAAAGCAAAAAAACAGAAGTCTCAAGCTTTGTTCAGTGCCTGGAGGAAATCAAGGTTGAGTGTGACTGATGGGACTATATGTATCTTATAAATTCTTAATGTCTGGCCATGGCAGGAGTTCTGCTAAGCAGTGAGCGATATAGAGAAGGCTGCTTGCATTTCTTTGGGTTTTTTTTCTTGTCCTTCTTGTGTTATGCATGTTGTCTTAATCTATAGCATTTAAAGTGTGTTTTAATAGAGCATAAGAGCTGATGGACTTTCTGAAAGTGTATTTTAAGCAAATATTTAATTATTTATTAATCTTTTCTAAAAGGTGCTAGTGTATTTGAGAAGTACGAATTGGGATACTCGTATTGCAGCTGGCCAGGCTGTTGAAGCGATAGTGAAAAATGTACCTGAGTGGAATCCAACTCCAAGATCAAAACAAGGTGCTGCTTAAATGAATTATGTAGAATTTGGTGTTTATATGATGCAAACTGACTGTGATATGAGACTTTTTAAGGCAGCTGTATCATTCTGGTGTTTTTATGAGCATAGACTTTTTTTATACGCATGGACTGTATTAAACTTCTTTGGCTTTAGTGTTCACATTCAGTTACAATGACCTTTGTTTCTTCTGAGATTCCCATGCTTATGCTCTGCACCCTCATGAAGCTTTTATAAATAAAAGGAATAATTAGTAAAATGGCAGAACTTTGAACCAGTCAGTTTCGTCATGATATTTTACACTTTCTGTTTCCTTGCTCAAAGTACCTTTCTAAGGGAGGTGAAATAGTAGCTTGCTGAAGTCTGCTCTGTACTCACTTTGCTTCTGAAATTGTTAGGGATGTTAGAGTTGCTTTTATTGTCAACTTATGGACTTCTTGTCCATGATTTTGTCTAAGCATGTTGGCTTTGTCCATATTCACAACCTTCTGTGGCACAGGTTCCAGAAATTCACTGTTTAAAAAAAAAATCCACACAGTCCACTGCTTTTGTGATTTTTGGTAAACTATCGCATTTGCTTTGCTGTCCTCCAGCAACTTCTCTTCATATTGAAAAATTCCAGTCTCTTCAGTCTTTCTTCACAAGAAGGCTACTTTGTCTTTTAGATAACTTTATCCTTCTCTGTGCTTTTTCACGCTAGTGTCCTTGAGATGCACAGAATTGCACACAGTGTACCTGCATCTCTAGAGTAATGATATTTATACCCAGTGGCAAAATGATGCACTTTGTCATGTTTTCAGTGTCCTTCCTAATGATGCCCAGTACTTAGCTGGCCGTTTTGGCTGTCACTGCCTAGTAAGCTGGTGAATACGGAAAACTGTCAGAAGTGCCTTCAAGATTTTTATTGAATGTTAACTGCCAGTTCTGAATTCAGTGTTCTGAAGGCATGGTTTAGGTTATTTGTTTTGCACCTTATCTGCTTGTTTGCCCATAGTCTGTTCTGAGAGTCCTTCTTGGTATGGTGACTTCGATTACCTGAAAGAGCTCAGTGTTGTCTCCAAGCTTGGAGAGGAGTGCATAGTGAAGTCTTCCCAATGCTGAAAACTGATAGAATTTGTTCCAGCACTGATCCCTGAGAGACTCTAAACCTAACTTATCTCTCTTTAACAGATGTCTTTAATAGTTTGGTTTGTAAAGGGATGTTTTTCCCAATTCTGTTGTAATGTAGTTCCTTCAATTTTTTTTTTTTACAAAACCTTGCCAAAAGCTTTTGAATACAATGTGATTTTCTGGATCCCCTCTATCCACTTGTTGGAGGTCTTTGAGGACATTGATAATAAGGTTAATGAGAGGGGTTTTTCAGGAGCCGTTTGGACCCTTTCCCAATAAATCATGTTTATCCATATACTTAACTTTATTTATAGACTCTACTATCTTACCAAGGGTAGAAGTTAATTTCACTGGTTTGTTCCAAGAATTACTTGCTTCACTCTTTCTGTACATGGAAATTAGGCAACCTGTCAGTCTTCAAATACAGCAGCTCTTTCAAATGCATTGTCCATTTCTTGAATATCTATCAGATACAAAATTGAAAAGGGAATTACACGCTTGAGGAGAAAGTACCATTTAACAGGGTTAACTGGCTATGCAGATATTTGTTTCTTTTATTTCAGTTACATTGTTTGATGTTATAGTCAAATAAACATTTTACAGTGGTCTGGTTGCCTTTGTTCTTAGACTTGAAATAAATCACTTCCTGTTGTATATTTGTAATGAAATGTTAACTTTTTTCAGATTTGAAGAAATGTAGGTGGTGATTATTTTGCATAGTGTTTTGCACTTAGACTTGTACTGTAAATGAACAAGCTTTAAGTTAGTGTGTGTGGGGGGTGAAACACCAAACTATATGCTATATTTCTTGTGGGCAACATTTGTATTTATACTTTCGTTTGTAATTCAGGCAGAGAGTGTGATGGATTATGTAGGAATACCCAGTCCTTTTGGATACTAAGCTGCACACGTCTAGGAGCCACAAAACATGCTAATCATTAAGTGTTGAGGGGAGGGAATAGTTTGGAGGTGAATTCATAACCAGGAATAAGACTGTGTAAGGAACAAATCTCTTCTGTATCAATATTGAACTATGCTGTACCTGCAGCTAGATTTAGTAAGAGCTGTTAACTAGTGTTCAGTAGCCCTTAGTAGCTGACTTTCTGCTGTACTTACTAAGACTACTCGCAGTTTCCACACCAGGATGCTTTGGCTGTTGGTGGTATTATAGTTGTTTGAACTACTTTGTGAGCTGTATGCAGTTCAAACTGCAAGTTGACTGT
The DNA here is from genome assembly GCA_013396975.1 of Bucco capensis. Taxonomy (NCBI): domain Eukaryota; kingdom Metazoa; phylum Chordata; class Aves; order Piciformes; family Bucconidae; genus Bucco; species Bucco capensis. The sequence goes on along the minus strand of VWZO01011734.1, from coordinate 160,479 downwards.
GTATGTGTACAGAGAAGACCTAGTAGTGTGTCAGTGTTGAGGATATCAAGGATGTTAGGAGGAAGTTCTTCACGGTGAGGGTGGCGAGACGCTGGAACAGGTTGCCCAGAGAGGTGGTGGAAGCCCCATCCCTGGAAGTTTTTAAGGCCAGGCTAGATAGGGCTCTTAGCAACCTGATCTAGTGGGAGGTGTCCCTGCCCATGGCAGGGGGGTTGGAACTAGATGATCTTTAAGGTCTGTTCCAACCCTGACAATTCTAGGATTCTTAAAAGCTAAATTCATCAAGGGAAAAACATTAAATTTTTTTCTACTCAATTAAGCAAGCTTTTTCAGTCTCTTTGTGCAATGGAGCCTTTACGCTCGGTGAATGAAAATGCTCTGTCTGATGATTCCTTTGGAGAAGAGAAATTTTCTTCCTCTTTTTCTCACTTAAACTTCTGCTAGAACTTTGAACAAAAATTCCATCATGTNCTAGGATTCTTAAAAGCTAAATTCATCAAGGGGAAAATGTTAAATTTTTTTTCTACTCTGTCCTTACTGTTATTTTCAATGTCCTACCTAGAACCAGGCTCAGAAAGTCCAATGGAAGATTCGCCTTCAACAGATCGGTTGCGTTTTGAAAGATTTGATATATGTCGGTTGTTAAAACATGGTGCATCTCTTCTTGGATCTGCTGGTGCAGAATTTGAAGTCCAAGATGATAAGTCAGGTATATCTTCATATATTTTATCTGCAGACAAGAAAACTTACTGATTTGAAAAATTTAGTTATGGCAGTATTATGAGTGTAGTCATCCATGGTTTCTCAGAATGCTATGAAATAGCAGAAGAAAATATCCGCTAACATAATTGGTTTGTATTATTTTTCTCAAGTTAAATCACTTTTTTACGGAATAAGTTTTGTGGGTTTTGTAGTTTTGGGTTTTGGGGTTTTTTTATCTTACCAGAGTTTGTGTGTGTACAAGGGGGAAGGAGAGAGTGGAAACTTGAAAGGGAGCAGAAAAAGCAATGTTAAAAGCTTCTGTAGAATTTCTGTAAACTTCGAGGTGCAGGAACTGTCACCACTTCATTAAAACGATGTTCCCAAATATACTAGTATGTAGTTTATGTAAAAGGTTATAAATACAGAAAGATGTCATGAAAAATACTGGGGGAAAAAACTGTCAAGTTGGAAGCTCAAATATCTGCCTGAGTAATGTTTTCTTTCAAGTGGTTTGTCTTATACCATTCTGCAGTTTTTAGCTGGGTTGGTCTGTATCAGTGTAATGACATCAAATTATTTTAAACTAAGAATTGAAACTTTTTTGCTATTACTGTGCTTTCTTGCTCTAATTCCAGTCTGTCTTCCAGTTTCTGCACTAAATAAAATCTTGCTATAGATAAGAATCTGCTTGGACTGTGTAGCCCTGATTCACTTGTTCCCTGTGTAATTTAATGTATACTGCATTCTGTGCAGTGTACATAGAAGATCACTAGCTCAACAAGGAACAGAACCTGTGGCTGCCAACATTTAAGCAGTATCCTGTCTGTTAAAGCCTAGCTACTGTTTTATTACTTGCCATCTCTTATGCTAGATTAACAAGATGTTGTACAAGTTTCATCTCTTCTAATGAAGCTCTACCTTTCAGAAACTGGGTAGAATTACATGCTGTAGTTCATAGAAGTCTGATGTTTTCTGACATTTATCCCAATGTTGTATGATTGCATGTCAATTTTATGAATAAAAATAAATGGGAAGAATTTATAGAAGATTTAACTGGTGGGAAATGTACAAGGGCTGCTTTCTCTTCTGCATTTTTTAACAGCTTTCATTTTCAAGTAAATAGGCAACATGAATGTGCATAAGGCAAGTTAAATACCCTTTAGAATTAGCAGCCTTTGACACTTTTTCCAAAGATGAACTTGAGAAGGGAAAATATTTTCTAGAGAATGGAAGTTGTTTGTTTGTAATTCTCTGCTTGTCAGTTACATCTAATTTTTAAAAACGGCTTATTGGTGTAGATAAATAATAGTAATTTTGAACCAAAATTCTGCCAATATGGGTCACCTACCTATAACTTTGTGCAGATATTTGACCAAAAAAGAAGAATCTCCTGACTGGTTTCCATACCACACTTGTAAAAAGAGTGAAGTCTGACATCTGTTTACTTGGCATGTTTATTCTACTTGTGCACTAAAATCTGTTTTTAATGTAAGAGTATGTGCTCTCAAAGTCTAGGTATTCAGTAATTAAACAACATTTTGGAGGCAGTTTCTATTAACTTCTTAAATAAGCTTTGCTTGATATGTGAAGATTGAGGATAGGATTGTTAGCAGACTCCAGCACCCTAGGCAGATCATGATCCAGACTACGTTGCCATAAGGGGTTAGTTTCAGCAAATGGAAAGAAGACACCTGGGTCCAGTGTGTTTTACAAGGAAGAATGTTTCTGAAAAACAGGTTCAGATTCAAACTAGCTTAATACTGGATATTGGATTGAGGAGTATTTGAGAGGTTTACTAGTGGTTGTTATTTCTTAAGTCTGCTTCCTAACAGAAGATAAAGTTTAGGAGGAAAAGAAACCTGTGGGGGGAACAACAACAAATCAAATCAACAAACAATACTTAAAAAGTGCTAGTTCTTAAATCAGTTGCTGGATTTACTTTTCTAGTGTGTTAATTCTCTCCTTTCAAAGTGAATTCTTCTAAAAGTTCAAGGGCAACCTGGGATTGTTTTACTTCTGTAGACCAAGTGTAATTTAATGAATTTCAACTTAAAATGAAATTTATGCTTAAAAACTGATCACAGTTTAAGTACTAGTATAGCTTTAGCAGCAGAAAAGATCTTCCTAGGAATCAGTGTGATTTGGTTTAGAAGATTGTATCACTATAATAGCCAAGTACAAGATAATTCTGTAACATCTGACTTTCTTTTTTTTCATTGATGAAATCTTCACTGGTACATCTGTTTGGTGACACATTTTCCCTTTCCTAAAAACTGTTCTTAAGGTGACATTGATCCTAAAGAGAGGATAGCACGACAGAGGAAACTACTGCAAAAGAAACTTGGCTTAGATATGGGTGCTGCAATTGGGATGAATACTGAAGATCTGTTCAATGATGAAGATCTGGACTATTCTCCTTCTTCAGTTTCACTACTAAACAAACAACCTGTAGGTAAAACCGTGGGCTGTTTGACTGCAAGGAATTGTATGGTGGGTTTGCTTTATTTTGTGCTTCTGCAGTTAAAATCTTTGTATTCTAAGTATGATGATTAATGACTAACGTGGTATGCTTTGGCTTCGTGAATACTTGGGCTCCATATTTGCATTTTAGTATTTGACGTCAAACTGTGTCTCTGAGTTTGAAATGGAGTGTTGGGGAAGTTGAGAGCACTATGCGTTTGAGAATTTTTCAGGACCTTCGTTGTAAGAAGAATTGACAATGAATGACTTCTCTTTCAGACTCTTCAGGCTGCTGAGTTAATTGACTCAGAATTTCGAGCTGGTATGAGCAGTAGACAAAAGAATAAAGCCAAAAGAATGGCTAAGCTATTTGCAAAGCAAAGGTCCAGAGATGCAGTGGAAGCTAATGAGAAGAGGTATAATAGTGAACTGATTTGCTTTTATTTCTGTTAGGATGAGATTGTGATTTGATTTATCTGTTGGAAAACTTCCTAAAGTCTTTGCATCTTCATTTTTATTGTGCTAATTGTGCTGACAGTAAAAAGCTTGTGTGCAGTACTTATTGCCAGTAGAGCTTCATTAAGGATCCAGCGTCAGAAGAATCTTGACGTTTGTTGTTTGTCCCTGTTTTTAAATATGAAAACAGAGGATTTAAGAAGATAAACAACAAAAAAATTAATATATAAATTTAATATATAACTTTCTGATGTATGTTGTCTTCCTCTCTGTAGTTTATAATGACGTATTATTGTACCTGCTGTATTTATAACAAGCAGTAAAGAAAATGTTTTCCTTGATTTTATTTAAGAATTTCTGTATTTCTTTGAAAAGACTAAGAAGGATTGCCAATCTAGGACAGCATTCTGCTGTCTCCTCACTGAGTTATTTTACATGTAGACTTAGCTATTTTGTACATTTCAGTGTTAAACCTCTATTTTGTGTTCTTGCCACGCTTTATTGTATCTGAAGACTTTAGCTGTAGAACTAATTACTTCCCTTAAAGCATAATTTCACTGTATAAACTTATGCTTGTGCTTTCTCAGCAATGATAGCACTGATGGGGAGCCAGAAGAAAAGAGAAGAAAAGTTGCAAATGTTGTCCTTAACCAACCTGCTACAGACTCAAAAACAGTGGTAGAAAATGTTCCAGAAGAGGTAAGATGTATTGTTCTGCTGTTAGCAGGAATGATCATTTGGTGTTTTAGCAGAGTAATGTAAAGTGGAGTTCTTTTATGCTCCCAAATTCTTTAGTCATTTTAGCATTGGGAAAAATGGAGTAAAGACTACCATTGTCAGCTTACTTTTATATGTAGTGAAGCAAATGTACTTCAAATAGTGTGTAGTATTGAAGAAGAAAACACATTTAATCCATTGGTCACAATTTGTGACCCAAATGAACCTTGAGTGGATGGATTACAGATGTCAGACCTGGGTATAAAACTGTAAAACTGGACTAAACGGCTAAATGATGGCATTACACTGAGCCATAAATGTTTTGATCTAAAAGTTCATGTACACTTTATTTAATCTTTGCCTGACTTTAATTAGGCTTAATTTATAATTAGGTTCTATCTATAGTAAATGAAGATTTAAACAATTACCTTAGTCTTTCTTGCATTTGTTTCAATAGGCTTCAAAGCTGAAAAATTTTAAGAAATGCAGTACCAGAATAGAAATGGTACATAGACGTTTATGTGAAGAGACTTTGCTGATTAGTCAGCTTTCTACAAAAATAAGGTTTTTTTTCAGACATAGTGTAGAGCTTAGTAATTAAATTCTTATTAAAAAACAATTTGGAAATTAATTTCAGAGATTGATAACTGCAGGCTGAAAATTTTGGGATAGTGGATATGCTTCCAGTTTTTAAAAACATGGAATATTTTGAAAAGGGTGATGTTTCTTATTGGATTTATTGATGTAGTTTGATTATGTAGTGTAATTTCAAACTGAGAATTGCCTATTGCGTTCATTAAAGGCAAAATTCATACATTTAAAGAGTCACTGGGGAGGATAAGAAACCTTGCTTACTTTTCTGCCTTAGCATAGGTTCCTAAAGGGAGGCTGAATTCCAGACGTCAAAGTTAATTACCACACAGAAGAGGTTACACTACTAACGGACAAACTTCATAAGCTTTTTAAAAGATCTGGTGCCAATCAGCAAAGTTTCTGAAGTATGGAAGAAGACTGGGGTCTTTTTCAATTCTGTCCAGTAACAAAGAAAAATACTTAGGCTTTTAGAGGTCTTTGTTATCTTCACGTATCTAAGTGGTGTACAATAGAAGTGTTCGCCTGATTCATTTTTCTTTTAATGTTGTACTTAATTTTTTACTAATTCAGGCAAATGAATGGCCTCTGGAAAGCTTTTGTGAAGAGGTGTGCAATGATCTCTTTAACCCTTCTTGGGAGGTAAGACTTGTGCAATATCTAAGGTGTAACTAGGGGAATAAAAGAGCTTCCACGGAAAAACAAATTGCATGTGTAAGACACAAAAGCATCTTGCTAGATGTCAAAAGTTACATCAATCGTAAATACAGATTACATTGCTAAGATATGCTTTTGGAGAACTAAAGTGTTTTTTAAGACTCATTTAAAGGGGAAATTAAATCAGATGTGTAATGTATACTCAAGCAGAGAGTGGGAAAGATAGGGAAAGCAGTGACTGAGAATTCTGGAAGTGCTGAAATTCAAGCTAAATCAAAGCACATAAATCTATGGCCAAAAAGATGAGATAAATCCAAGGCTATTTTATTTAGAGTTTGAGGAATGTTGTTTGAGTCTGTTACTGATAAGTTTTTCTAATGCTAAGCTAGTAGAAAAGGGGGGGGGATTTAACTCCTTTAGTAAAGGTGGTAGGCTACAAATGATTAATTTTTATAAAAAATTATAAAAAAAATTTTATAAAAAGAAACTTAACTCTTTTTGAATGATAGTAAATACCAACTCCAGAATCTATATATTTGATTGCCTAGACAACTTACTTTCAATATTCAAAACCTGCTTTGCTCAAACTTTTATTCAGTCCTTACACTATTTTCAACAAACTTTGACATCCATTCCAAGCAAAAATATGAAGCAGCTGACAATATTTTCTTCCTTGAGCAGAAGATGGAAATAAATGCTAACTAACTTTAGTTTTTTAATTTAAAAGTTGATCTATTGAAAGATTAAATGTTAACACCATCCATAATCCTTGTCTTGGATGGGCATATGCTTCGTTGGGTTAAAAACTGGACAGATGGCCAAGTCCAAAGAGTTGTGATCAACAGAGTTAAATCCAGTTGGCAGCTAGTCACGGGTGGANAGGTTCAGGCTAGAGATTAGGAGGAATTTCTTTACTGAAAAGGTTGTCAGGCCTTGGAACAGGCTGCCCAGGGAGGTGGTTGAGTAACCATCCCTGGAGGTGTTTAAGAGACGGGTAGATGTTGCGTTGGGGGACATCATTTAGCAAGTTTATAAGGCTATGACAAAGGCTGGCCTTGATGATCTTCAAGGTCTTTTCCAGCTTTTCTATGATTCTCTAGCATACTTGGATATATCTGTAGCACAGTTTCAGTGATGGCAAGGTGGCTCGGCCCATGCTGTCCTCAAACTTGGAAACACAGAGATTGTTCATGTGCAGTCAGCAAAATTATTTTGGGCCCAGAACAAGGATAATTATATTTGTGTGGCACATCACTGCATCTGAGCTAATAAACCTTGCTGGCTGATTGCAGTTGAAGTGAAAGTCCACTTGTCTGCTGGAATACAGGCATTCTCATAGTTTTCTTAGTACACTTGATATAGGGTGCATACATCTTTATTGAGGAAGTAGATTAGTACAGAATCATTATTATGGTATGATCTGGATGAAAAACAGGTAAAACTACTTCAAAATACATGTTTATAACATGGCCCTCTGGCATCTTTTTGCAACGTCTAGAGGCAGCCTGGCTGACTAGTTGGGACTGTGTGCTTAGCTTATAGGCAGCTCATGTCAGGCAAGATGAATCCTCCTATTGGTATTTCCTTTATACATTTGTCTGTGTTGCTGTTGTTTTGTCTTTGCAGAAGCTGAGGAGTTAACTAGCAAGGTCTTCCTCTTTTGGCTTTTAAAAACTAGCTCATAAGCAACCTTGGACCAAATAAATTACTAGTGTGCTATGAACAATGAGGAATTTAAGACTAGGCTGTCTGACTGGTTTTGATTGTCTTGCTTATAGTTTTTACTAGCAGAGCTGTATATATGGGGATGTGTATGCTTGCATTTCATCCAAGATATTCTGATGAAGGGAAGACATACCAACTAGTCGGTTCCAATTGTTGATCTCAAGAAATGAAATACAGTATTTTTCTGCTAGCAACAGAACATGTGGGAACATACAAGTGGCTATAAGTTGCTTCCCTGTATCACTTACTCAGTTATTTTTTAATATTTAGCCAAGCAAGGCAGGTGTATAAGTTATGCAAAATAGCAATTCTCAGAAATTTGTTTTGCAGATGCCAAAATACTCAGTGGAGATCCAAACTCTGATTAAGAAATAAACTATATAATACAAAGAGATACAAAGTGTTTAAGTAATATAATATTGCTTTTCTTTAGCTTATAAACTTGGTAAAAGACCCCAGTAATGTCTTCTAGTTGCTCTTTCTCTAAAAACCTAGTGTCGTGTAACAGTAAAGTAAAACTGAATGAAAACTGTCCAAAGTGAAAACTTTGGCCACATTACTGCAAGTACCAATCACAGTATATACTGTGTTAGAAAATAGAAGCGATTTGTAATTGCTTCTGTCTGTAAGCTGGCAAATACTTATGATAAAACAGGTTGGCATTAGACAGTTTAGTATTGAAGTATATGGTTTGATCTAACAAAATATTACCCTTTACTGCAAGGCTAAGTACCACTGCAGCACTTGAAACATCTCTATTTTAAGAATAAAGTAATATCGTTTCAGTTACCTAATGTGGAGTTTATCTTCTCTAAATGTTTTTAAATTGAATATTTATTTCAATTTTCCAGGTTCGACATGGTGCAGGTACTGGCCTGAGAGAGATACTTAAAGCTCATGGTAAAAGTGGTGGTAAAATGGGAGATAGCTCTTTAGAAGAAGTAAGTTTCCAGTCATGTAGGCTTAACGTGTTACTTAAATGAAGTTTAGAACTTGGGAAATATTTAAGCTTTGCCTGAGGTGGATGATCTGGGGGAATATAAACGGTGAGATTTGTCTGCTCAGAATAATCTGGATGAAATCACTCTCTGCACTGATGGAATGTTTATGTTAGTTTTAAAAAGCCTGTGCAAAAACTAATATTACTGTATAAGCAGCCCAGTAGACTGTGTGTGAAGTTATTAAACACTAGCTTCTATACTAGAAAATACTATTAGGTCAAAGTCAAGGGTATGCTGAAACAAATTTGACAAGTAGATTGTGTAACTATAGTGAAGTGTCTCAGACAATCTAATTCACTTAAATAATAAGGTGACTCTATCATAATCTCCTTGCTTTATTGTGAGAAAAGGTATTTAAATAGTCTATTTAAAAAGAAAACACTTTTTAAAAAAACATCCTGACAGTAATAGCTTTTTTACTAATAGTGAATCTCATCCAGATTCATACTGACTTTCCTTCTGTAGAAGCAACTGGGAGATCTTGTGGTTTATAGAGCATTGAAAAACGAGGAGATAAATTTATCAAATGTAAATCAAGCTACTTCAGCATACTTTGTATATAGGGAAAGAAAAAAGCTGCTCTATCTCTATGCTTCTATGTGGAGTAGTATTTGTTCCATGGAGATTGATGGGCAGTAAAAAAAGCATTACAATAAGGTACTTTGAACAGTTTCTTAACTTTTTGTAGAATGTGTGTGTGTCCTCCAGGCTAGCCTCAAAGGTTATTGTGCATGCTGTATGCAGGCTGTAATTTTTTACATCTATGGGACTATGAAATCCATAATATGGTCAAAGTTTTGTTCATTAAAATAAGTTTTCATGGAAGTGGTGATCTAATAGGCAAGCAGTGGAGATGAGAAAGATGTTACCTGAGCAGTTGCTTTTATGGTGCTTCTGCTCTGAGACTGGATCTCTAATAAACAGAAGCCAGAGCTTCAAGACAAGCATGATCTAAAATGCTTTGTAAATCTGGATGAGACATGGCTGAAAAGCAGATTTCTGTCACATTGAAGTACTCTTCATAGTTTATGCCCATGTGTAAATATTTTTCAGATATTTTAGTTGACTTGCCTAGAATGTGTTGACATTAGTCAGTATAGATTATCTGAATCATCTTACCTTGTGTGCTGTGTAGAGGGATAAAATTATTTGTCTACTCTACAGGGTGCTGTCTAGCCCTTTGATAAAGGTACTATGTTTTTTGGGGGGGGGAATGACACACCAAACTGTTGAAGTAAGCCAGGTGGCTGAATTACTGCTATTTTGCCTTGGCTGACTGTGTATGATGACTATATTCAGTTGTATTGTCATATTTCTTTCAAATTTTAGCTAAGACATGCGTATCAGAAATCCTTTATGAGTAAATAATCAAGGTGTTCCCTTTTTCTCTTTACAGATGATTCAGCAACATCAGGAGTGGTTAGAAGACTTGGTTATTAGACTTCTTTGTGTGTTTGCATTAGACAGATTTGGAGACTTTGTTTCAGATGAAGTAAGTTGTCTCTAACATGTACCTCAGCAGGCTTCTGCAGGAGATACTGCAGCAGATTGGCCATGCTTTGTACAACGCCGCTTCATGTGCCTCTTCAAGTGCTCACAGCTGCTTATTACAAAGTAGCCAATACATAAAGTTCACCTTGTTTGTATAGTGGTTCTGCTCATCTGTCTACTCATGGTTACTTTCTAAGTCAAATTTCTTTTAGAAGTATCTTGGTTTATCTTTTTTTTTTATCCTAGGTGGTAGCCCCAGTACGTGAGACTTGTGCGCAGACTTTGGGAGTAGTATTGAAACACATGAATGAGACTGGAGTTCATAAAACTGTGGATGTTCTCCTGAAGCTGCTTACACAGGAACAGTGGGAAGTCAGACATGGTGGTCTCCTAGGAATAAAGTATGCTTTGGCAGTACGTCAGGTAATAATTCTCCTGAGGAATTACAGAGAGCTTTGGAACAAAAAGCTCTGCTTAAAGTAGAGGATGTGGCTGAACATTAGATAGGTATGATAAAGCTTTTTTTGCACTGCAGTCTTATGTGGGTTATAAGATGTGTGACTGAGTTTTTGTATCCAGGCTGGAGAAATCTGAAAGGATATAGCAAAACTATACTGTTGTAACAGTTACTTGCACAAAGCATTGTGAACAGAGGCTATACTTGACTGATTTTGATGATACTTTCACATGCCAGGTTAGTAGAACTAAGTGTTACAAGAGGTTTAGTCTAAGTGCGGCTCTTCTGCAAACACTGAGTTTTGTTTACACAAAAACTGAGCTTAGTTACAGAATATTGACATCTATAACCTAGATTTTACTTCATGAGAGGTAACTTAATATTTACATTACAGTCTTTGACCTGTAGCTTCTGTTTTGTTTAACAGATTTATTCACACACTTAAAGTACATCTTAGTAGTTTGGGACATTACACTTTTTAAGTTTAAAAATGCTTTTCATCTTTTTGGCAGGACATGATCAACACTTTATTGCCTAAAGTGTTACCTGCAATAATTGAAGGTCTCCAAGATCTGGATGATGATGTCCGAGCTGTTGCTGCAGCATCTTTAGTACCAGTAGTGGAAAGCCTCGTCCAACTTCAGTCTCAGAAGGTGACTGAATTGTTTTCCATCAGTTCTGATTGAAAAGTTCACTTTTAGTCTGAGTGAAGAAAATAATACTAGAAGCAGCACTTGGATTTTCTTCTTTACAGTAACCTCTTGTGCTTATTTGTGTAGGTACCTTTTATTCTTAATACCTTGTGGGATGCACTTCTTGAGCTGGATGACTTGACAGCTTCCACAAACAGCATCATGATCCTTCTTTCTTCCCTGCTGACTTATCCTCAGGTCCGCAAGTGCAGGTAACTTTTTAATTAGTATTGCTTCAGTATTGCAAGTTTGACTGTCCAGTTAATTACAAATAGGAATAATCAGAATTGCTTTCAAACCATGTGCTAAGCTGATGCTTGATTTAAATCAGTATTTTAATTTTGCTCTTACTTTTCCATAAAGTGAAAGTTAAGACAGTGCTTCTTTTTTTATTACATTAGTAAAAGGCTACAAAATAGTTAATGTACATAGTTTGCCTAGTACCTTTTATAACATATGTTTGTGTATCTCTGCTTTAAATTAGATGCTTTACACATCTAATCTTTCTCATCCTATATGATTGTCACTGCTGAAGCTAGTTTTTGCCCAAATCCAAAATTAAAAATGAATGTTTTGTCACAAGTGCATGTACTGCTTGCATCATTTGAGGTGCAAGTTCACGCACATGAGATCCAAGCTTGTTTTCAATTATTTCTAAACTCATAAACTTTTCATAATAAAGTCAAAAGAAAACAAAAGGACTTTTTTCTAAAGGGTTGAACAAGGCCATAGATATAATCTGGGTAACAACAAGTTTAAAAAAAACATGCTTTCATACCAGTAGGAAAAAACATTGTTTTTGTAAGAAAAGATTCTGACTCAAACTATTTTAAGTGTTTCAGCCGTAGTAATTTGATCCTTCACTTAAATCACTAAGCATATGCAGTAATACTTTTCTTTTCTAAAAAACTTTCTTTTGGATAAAACTTCATGACTGAGGATGAAAAAAAAATTGATTTAGCTCTGTGTGTTGGGTTGTTTCTGTTATGTTCTGGTTTTGTGTTTTTTTTCCCCTTGTTACTGCCTCTACATCTCTTCATGTACTAGTATTCAACAATCACTCACAGTTTTGGTCCCACGTGTGTGGCCATTCTTGCATCATACTATATCTTCTGTGCGAAAAGCGGCACTGGAAACATTATTCACACTGCTGTGTACCCAAGACCAGGTAAGAATTAGAGTTACAAGTGTTTTACTATGATACCTATTGAAATCTGCTAGATCATGTGATATCATCCTTGTTTCAGAGCTCTTCGACGTGGCTAACTCCAATTCTGCAAGACATGTTGAGGCACATATTTCAATTTTGTATCTTAGAAAGCAATCAAGAAATTCTGGATCTTATTCACAAGGTATTTGCAAGACTAATGACTTAGTGTTTGTGTATCCTGCACTCTCATATCCTCTGCAATTCTGTGCAGATGAAGAATAGTATGTTCACATTAATTATTTTGTAGTTAGCCTAGGTGATGCTTTACTGTAGAGTGAAAGAGAATATGATGATTCCTACAGTTTATCAGCACGTATATGATCTACATAGAACACATACAAATTTGTCATGATTTCCACTATGTTTCTTTCCCAAGGTATGGCTGGAGCTCTTAAACAAGGCATCTGTACAGTATGTTGTTGCAGCTGCTTGTCCATGGATGGGAGCCTGGCTCTGCTTAATGATGCAGCCATCTCATTTGCCCATTGACTTAAACATGTTGCTAGAAGTAAAAACCAGATCAAAAGTAAGTGAAATGTGACCTTGCTGACTCTTCTGGGAAAAGCAGGAAATTGATGAACTGTATATAAAGACATCTTCTACATGTGTTAAGAGGGGAGCAGGTGGTGCCTTTCTGTGAAATGCCTAAAAGCATTGTGTGATTTCTGAAAGCACACTGAAAGAGTTTTCCTTTTTCCTCTGTGTGGACTCTGTTTATCAACTACATGCTGAGTATTAGTTTTAATATTATGGTGAAGGAACCATATTTAATAAGACTATAGAATACTGTTAGCAGAGAGGTGATGTACGGTCATTAACCACTTTCAGTCTGTAACCCAATAAACATTCTAGCATAGTCCACCTTTTGCAGGATAAGATGGTTATTGGAAATGTTATGGAATATGAATTCATCTTTTCTATTACAAGCACATTTACTCGCAGCCTCTCCCAACTTTATTCCATAGGAAAAGGCAGGTGCTAAACTGCGTCAAGGTCAAACCCAGAATAAGGAAGTGATTCAGGAATATATTGCTGGGGCAGACAGCATTGCAGAAGATCCAGCAACCAGGGATTATGTTGTCATGCGAGCTCGGATGATGGCAGCAAAGTCAGTTTACTGCAAATCTTAAATATTTAAAAGCAATTTATCTTTTTTTATATAGTGGTTTTACCACAATCTAATTATGTAGAGTATTTTGGCATCTTCCTTTTGAATCATTAATTGCAGAGTAATTATAACACTGAAGTGACTGTTCTTTCTCCTTTTGTCAGGTTGCTGGGAGCACTTTGTTGCTGTATTTGTGACCCAGGTGTAAATACTGTTACTCAAGAAATAAAGCCAGCTGAATCATTAGCTCAGCTACTGCTCTTCCACTTGAATTCTAAATCTGCCTTGCAGAGGATTAGTGTTGCATTAGTAATCTGTGAGTGGGCAGCCTTGCAAAAGGTAGGGTGTTTCTGCAGCAAAAATAAATTTTACTTACTATCTTAATCCACAGCTTGTCTGCAACTTAGCTTGAAATAAAATTTCAGTTGATAAGTTAAAATGGTATTTAAACATCTAAATACCAAAGCCTTGGTTGTTAGAAAATTTAAGAATATATTACTCAGTAACTAAATGCCAACTGTCAGAACTATGAATCAGTAAATACATTCACAGTTCTACAAATAAGTCTGATTTCAAGATGCATGTTATCTGCAGTCAGTGCATCCTTTTAGTGTTACTATCTTCCCTGAATTCACTGTCACTTCTATCTGGTGGCAGTCTGAAGGTTTGTTAATAATCTTTAATGTTCTGTTACACGTGTTAATGGTTCCTCTGAAATCGAATTTTTGTAGTTAGATTGCACTGTTTAGTGCCCAAAGAAGGAGAAAAGAAACCATGATCACTCAGAAATATAAATTGCATCTTCTCCTGTTATAGGAGTGTAGAACTGTGGCAATTTGCGTGCAACCTCGTTTACTTGGAGTCCTTTCTGAACATCTCTATTATGATGAAATTGCTGTTCCTTTTACGCGAATGCAGAATGAATGTAAACAGCTCATCTCGTTGTTAGCTGATGCACACATTGACATTGGAAACAGAGTAAACTGCAGTGTATTTACAATAGATCAAGCTAATGAGCTGGTAAGTAGAGGCACGCTTGTTTATCCTTGAGATCTCTTCTTGTCTTGAAATGCATCTTCTGCATAATTACTACACAGACAGTAACTTCCAGAAATAACGTGGTGACTTTACACATCCTTTGACATGAAATAGGTAATAGCTACTTACTACTTCCCCTGTGGTGTTTGTAGACTATGCCAGAAATTGAGTAGAATGCAAGGTAAATACTTCACAGGAGAAAAAATTGACAGTGTTTTATGATTCACTATTTAAATCTACATAGAAGAAAACAAAGCATGCTGGAATTCTTCAAAACCACTGTCAAAAGACTAGTAAATAAACTGCATAAACTGTAGACTTTCTCCCCCCTGATCCCACACGCATGTGTTTTAAAGGTTTGAATTTTTTTCTGTCTCTTGAATTGGTTTGTACGTTTTAATTTGAAAACATCAGTTTTAGGTGTGCTAATATAAGGTTGCTTTTGACTTAAAGTTCTGTAAGCAAAAATAGAGCTGATAACATTGAGGCAACAAATAAAAAGGTGATTCTTCCAACCCTAAACTGACCTCTTAAGCAGGAAGATAGTCTGCACAGATGAAGTAGGATGTAAATGAAGAGCTTATTTATTTGAGAACCAGTAAAATAGTAGGGGACTGGGATGGGACAGGTGTGTAGATTTGGGGGGAATGAAGGAATGGTGATGCGTGGGATGCAGTTTGGAGTCAGGGAGAAGAGGGATTAGGATCCTGGTTGTGTTTGTGTATGCAGCTGGGATGCTGAGGATAAGGATAAGAGAAGGCTTAAGTTTGTGAGATTATGACCATGATGACTGTACCATGATGGATATTGACATTCTCAGATGTAGTACTTATGTAGTAGTATGCAGTAGCTTAACTTGGAAATCTCAAATATTTTTATAGTTATAGTTAACTGTGTATATGGGCTGAGGGGATTTTGGCATCCAGTCTGATTTTGATTGCCATCTGAAAGGTAAAGCCAGACAGAATCACGTGAGCTCATAGTCTGGAGTACAGTTTTCATATACCTCAGCTTTTTGGGCCTAGTAATAGGGCTGCTTGATCACTGTGTTTTTGCTTTGTTGTTGCTTGGGTCTAGTAATAGGGTTTTTGCTTTGTAGCTGTTCGTGTGTTGTGGTTGTTTTGCCTTTTTTTTTTCTGTCAAAGACAGCCATTTTGGATTAGAAGACTCTCTCCATAACTATTTGCTGTTTTCCATGGTTGTCTTCTGCGGTCTTCTCAATTCTTGAAGTATTTATCAAATACAGATACCAAACCTACTTTGCACTGTAATATGGGTCTTCATACATTAGATGGAAAACCCCTGTGCTCCTCCTTACTATTGTGCTTTTTGCATCCTTTGGTCAGTCCAGTCATAGAATCATAGAACAGTTACAGCTGGAAGAGACCTTGAAGATCATCAAGTCCAGCCTTTGTCCTAGCCCTATCAACTTGCTAAATGATGCCCCTCAATGCAACATCTACCTGTCTTTTAAACACCTCCAGGGATGGTTACTCAACCACCTCCTGNTGATCCAGCCTATCTAGATCCCTCTGTAGAGCCTCCTTACCCTCAAGCAGATCGACACTGCCACCCAGCTTGGTGTTGTCTGCAAACTTACTAAGGGTGCACTCCATCCCCTGGTCCAAATCATTGATGAAGATGTTAAACAGGAGTGGCCCCAGTACTGAGCCTTGTGGCACCCCACTCGTGACCAGCTGCCAACTGGATTGAATTCCATTGGTCACAACTCTTTGGACTCGGCCATCTGTCCAGTTTTTAACCCAGAAAAGCGTATGCCCATCCAAGCCAAGAGCAGTTAATTTCTTTAGGAGAATGCTGTGGGCAACTGTGTCAAATGCTTTGCTAAAATTGAGATAACGTCCACAGCTTTTCCTTCATCCAGTAAATGGGGTCACCCAGTCACAGAAGGAGATCAGGTTTGGTGAAGTGACTCATCCTGCCATGAAAACCATGTTTTCCAGAGTATATCCCACTTTTCAGTATATGAAACAGATTTATAACCCTCTTCTTCCTTTTTATTAGGTTACTTCTGTTTTCAATGAAGTGACATCATCCTTTACTTTGAATCCTAAAATTCTACAACAGTTGGATAGTAAACGACAACAAGTCCAAATGACTGTTACAGAAACAAATCAAGAATGGCAAATGTTGCATCTTCGAGTCCATACATTTACTGCATGTGCAGTTGTGAACTTACAGCAACTTCCTGAAAAACTAAATCCTGTCATAAAACCCTTAATGGAAGCTATTAAAAAAGAAGAGAATACACTTGTACAAAACTATGTGGCTTCATGCATAGCAAAGTTACTTCAGCAGTGTACAACAAGGTCTCCTTGTCCCAACTCAAAGATTATAAAAAATCTCTGCAACTCCCTCTGTGTGGATCCACATCTTACCCCACTAGCAGCATGTCCTGCACAGCCTCAGAGTAGCAATGAACACTCAAAAGGTATGATATCTGTCTGCCAGGATTCTTAAAATACATTTGTGCTTGTCTCTGAACTGTTAAAATGAGCATTTGAGTGAGTCATGTTTTCAAAATGCCAGCAACTGAGTCTTCATTTATTAGAAATTATTTCATTTAGGTATTTTAAGCTGCTCCCTGTGTGCAACTTACAATGTGTGTAGTTTTCAGAAAGTTTATGTACAGAAGTCCTTAGAACCAATTTTAATTTATTTATTGTTTAATTATCTAATTATGGTCACACTTGATTTACATATGTTATGAAGCTGTTTTCCATTGAATAAGTGTGGAAATTAGAGTAGCCTGTCAGACCTGGACAAGCATGAGAAGCAGGCCCCTGTGAACCTTATGAGGTTCTGCAAGGCCAAGAGCAAGGTCCTGCAGTGAGTCTGCATCTTGGAGAGAATAACATTCATATCTGATTGAAAATTAAGCTGATTAGCATAAACAGAAAAGATTAACAAATCCAAAGATTCTGATGATACCTGCTTACTGTATCATGGTAGAAGTCTTAAACTGTTTGTAAAAGGACACAGAATAGGTTTGTTTAAACTCTAGAATGTAATGTATTGGTTTATATTAAAAAAACTTGTGCAAGGATTTTGTAGTTGACTGAAGTTTTTGTTACCTGTGTTTCTTGCTAAATAATAGTTTATGGGGCAGTTTGTGCACTTAAATTTTCATGCCAGGTCTGTAATGTGCTCTTAACAGAACAACTACACAAATTTTTTCATACTGAAAGACAATGACACAGTTTTGGGGTTTTTTAAAAGCTTGTTGCGATCTGCAGATGACTTGTAGTTAGCTATCACTTCTACCTATGTTTTAAATTGCAGCTTAAATTGTTGTTTGCTATTCTCTCTTTTCTTTTAGGGCCCAACTCTGATAAGGATGGGATGCATCATATAGTTACTAAGCACAGGGGAATAATTACATTGTACAGACATCAGAAAGCTGCTTTTGCCATCACAAGTCGGCGAGGTCCTGCTCCAAAAGCTCCTAAAGCCCCAATTGCAGATCTCCCCACTGGCAGCAGTGGAAGCATTCCTGTAGAACTTGATGAGGTAAACTTCAGAAATTTGCATTTGCAACTTGCACATCCACTCCTGTCTTCTGTTACTTTTCATCCACTGAAGTGGATAGTGTTGTAGTAGGAATGTCCAGAATCCTTTCATGAGAGACTCAAGTTGCATAAAATTTTGTGGTACAAGCAGGATATGTTTGTTGATGATGATGATTTAAATCCTTCAGTGTGTCATTAGGAAAATTAATTGTAGTCTTGAAATGTTTTTTACGTTTAGTACAGAATATGAATATCTCAATATAATCCCATGCAAATGTATTTCCACAAACTGTACTGTGATTTCCTGTTACCCATGATAGTGTTGGTCATCTTGGATGCTCTGAAGCATTAGAAACAGCATTTGAAATATGACTGACTTTAGACTGTATGTGTGACTTTCACATGTGAGATGGTAAATCTTTTTGTTAATGTTTTACTCGTACAGGAATTCAGCATGTAGTAATAAGATCCTAGTCAGACTGATACCTAATTTTGTTCTTAATTGTTAAAGTGATTTTTATCTATTCCACTTTCTGAAGAGAGTGGGAGCAAAAGAAGGGCTTAATAACAGATCAGATACTGCTTTTGGGAAGTCTTGCTAGCATGTTAGTGTTTTTGGTTTCCCTACGTTAGCAGTACCTGAGGTTGTAGAACTGGAACCAGTTGGAAAACCCCTTGCTGAAATAGGCCTGTGTCAGCAAATGTCACATTCCCGAATTTATAGGATTTAAAGAATCTGTTATGAACAATTTTGTGGTTTTTACCTTTATAAAATAACTTACAAAAAAAAATTGACCAGCAAATGTGTTGTAAGTTACTATAAACAATCAGAACTGAATGCCTGTGTAACAATGGGAGTCTCCCTGAAAACATTTACTGTTAAATGTGTCCTCACTACTTTGTTAAATTGTTTAATTTCAGGCTCAAAAACCTTATGTCGTACAAAGAAGAGGAGCTGAATTTGCCTTATCTACTATAGCTAAACATTTTGGTGCTGAAATGGCAACAGGATTGCCACATCTCTGGGATGCTATGGTTGGCTCATTAAGGAACAACATTCACATAAATAATTTTGGTAATTACACTTCTGATATAAGCTGGGGTTTTGGGGGAGGGGGAGGGCTGGTAGGCTGGGGCAGTATGTCAATCTTAGATTGAAACCTCTTCTGTTTTTTAACAGACCGGAAGTCCTTACTGGAAAAAGGAGATGCTCCTGCCCAGGAGCTAGTAAATTCTTTGCAGGTTTTTGAAACTACAGCAGCTTCAATGGATACTCAGCTTCATCCTCTGGTAATCATATTCCAAAGCAGCTTTTGTATGAAGCAGTTCAGTCTGTTCTTTGCCGCTGTTTTAAGTATTTGTTTTGTAAGGCTTCTTACAAGGTGTTGTCCTAATTTTACTTAAATGGTGTTTTTATTCACTTGCCAGCCTGCCTGTTCTTGATAAAATGAAGGCATGGCTTTCCAACTTGAGCAGTTAAGCTGTTACAGAAAAAAAGAGCTTTAAAATGTATTTATATAGGCTGTAAAAAAAAAAACCAAACAAAAAAAACCCACACAAATCAAGTAGCTACCTGCAACTTAGCCTTGGCCTAATCCTTTCTGGATGAGATGCCCAGGCAAGAGTGTGTCCATAGTTTGAGTTATGATAGTATTTATGCTATTGCGTTACATTAAAATCAAGATCTCAGTTCTGTTTTATTCTAATTTCAGATTTCCTAAATCTGGAAAACAGACTGATAATGTGATGCCTTCTTTTTTTGTTATTAGAGAGCAGATAAAAATGTTATGCTGCATTAGGTATCTGACTGAAATGGGTTGACTCTAATAAACTGACATGTAGTTTGCATGGCTAAAGTGTTAATAAAAACTGTACGGTTTACTGCCCCGAGTACTGTTTAACAGGCTGAAGGTTGTCAGAAAGGCTCCCTATGCAGGGATTGCAAAAACTATGGGAGATTTCAGTTTAGTCCTAAGTAGACTGAATTTGAATATTCTTTTGAATTACTACTTCTTACCCACCCCACTCAATGTAAAAGATTTAACATCTGACTTGTAGTAGGCTCTGAACTGACTGTTTCTACTCAGAAGAGAGATCCTGGAGTTAGGGCAGTTCTGTGGAATTACCAGCTGAATGTAAAATACTGGTTAAAAAAACAAAGTTAAGAAATAAACAGGACAAGTAAGTCTTCATTATGCCTGTACCTGCACACAATTTTCAGTACTAGCCTAGCTGCAGTACTGTATTTCACAGTAAATATAGTAGCACTGGTAGAGGCATAGGATGACAAAAATCCTTTATAAAAATCCTATATAAAGGCTCCGTACAAGGAATAAGTAGGCCAGAACTTTGGGAAGGATGGGTATAAGGAAAGGCTGTAGAATTCTGAGCATATGGAGAAGATCCATGTAGAACATACGTTCTTGTTTCTCATATAATTTAATAAAATACTGAAATGGTTTTGAGTGAATTTGGTGTACAAGATGGAAAGATTATGTATTTTACTTTATATGGTGTGTAGGTAATGTGTAGGTTGGTTTTGGGGAGCTAATACTGTATACAGGTTACAAAAAAAAAATCATAGGAAGTCGAAGAAGGTGAAATTGGTTCATCAAAGCTACTATTTAGGCAGTCCCATGCTAGGAAAAACCTGACTATCCCTTTAAGATATGTGACATAAAAATATATTTGTGCTGATAAAGAACATACCCCCTTGAAGATGTGAGTTTTCTTCACAGATTTTTGTCACATAGACTCGCAACACAGATAATTCATCTGCCTAAACATAAATGGGATGAGTCTAGGACAAATTTGCTAGCTGGAAGAACTTTTTTTAATCTATGTATTAAAGCAAGAATTATTCTTATAAAAAGTTCTGAGTACTTAGTACAGTATTTTTCCAGTGTGAAATCTCCTTAATTATCAAAGGCCTTTTAATTTTCATTTTGACTAAAACCCTAAATATTTTGTTAGTCTGGATTTTAACTATATTGAGGAGTAATACTTGTTCACAGTTCAGTTGTCTTTTTTCTTCTGAAACAATTTTTTAGTCCTAAACAATTAAATCTTGTGAAGGAGCCATTTCAAGCATTGTTTGGGAGGTAACAGTGTCTTAAAAACTGTTTACTTCAAAATAGTTCAGTAACTTTTTTATATTTCATATTAACCTTTTCTCCCCAATATCACCCTCTTCTTTTTAGTTACTACAGCATTTGCCTCATCTTTATATGTGCCTTCAACACCCCAGCACTGCAGTGAGACACATGGCTGCTCGTTGTGTAGGTGTTATGAGCAAAATAGCTACCATGGAAACAATGAATGTCTTTCTAGAGAAGGTTCTACCGTGGTTGGGAGCAATAGATGACAACACCAAACAAGAAGGTGCAATTGAAGCTCTGGCATGTATCCTTGCTTGAGTATTCAAAAATGTAGAAACTTCTTTGCAGTTGAATAATTTGGGGAACAAAAATTGTTGCCTGAAAAAAATGGGAAGAGGGTTGAAATAAAATACTTAAACTCTTTAATTCAGTTTCTCAAATCATGGAATTCAGTGTGCTAAATGTAACTGGGTATTATCAGACATTTCCTCCCTCCCTGCATTGCTTTGTTAGTAGAAACGTTGTTCAGACTCACTAGTTAAGTCATTAAGAGACTGCATTCAGAAGAAATCTGCCAGATACATGCTCATGTCAGACAATCCTGAAATGGTAAAACCTATTTCCTTAATAACTGATCCAGGTGTAATGGAGCAGCTGGATGTTGGTATTGTTCCATACATTGTTCTTCTAGTGGTTCCAGTTCTGGGTAGAATGAGTGATCAGACAAACAGTGTACGTTTTATGGCTACTCAGTGCTTTGCAACGCTAATTAGACTAATGCCTCTTGAGGTAAGATGAAGTTGTAAGTATACTGAGTACGTGAACTGTCCTGTATCCACTTCTTCACCAGCTACGAAGTTCAAGCTTCTGGCTTATTAAACACTGAAAAGTAACTGTTTGTACAGATATTGAGTCTATATCGGGTAATTGAAGATGTGTCCTCTATAAAGTGAGTGCAATTGGACGCTCTGTTAGCAATTTTCTGAATTAATGTTGAAGTAAAATTTTTCTTTATAAAAAACTGATTTCAGCTGTGTACATGAAGTTAAACTGTATATTCATTAATCTTGTGTGTAATGCTGC
Source organism: Bucco capensis (assembly GCA_013396975.1). Lineage (NCBI taxonomy): Eukaryota > Metazoa > Chordata > Aves > Piciformes > Bucconidae > Bucco > Bucco capensis. The sequence goes on along the minus strand of VWZO01011734.1, from coordinate 138,463 downwards.
TTTTGCAAGTTTGGGCCCAAAAGTCTTAGGAGTTACATGTATGCTCTCTCTTGGTATGTACATTGTGTATGTAGTCAAGAGAAAGGCATTGAAAAGCAATACTAACTTAAAAGGGGAAAAAAGAAATAGCAGTAGTAGAAATAGTATGAAGATAAGTACAGTTGCTCATTCCTAGTTCTTAAAATCAAAAAGGACCTACCCTACAGCTTTTGGCCAAAATATTATGAGCCGGTCATGTTCAATCAATATAGATTTGCCTTGGTTTTACACTCCTACTCCAACTTGCATACCTCAAAACACTTGGTAAGTGTCTAAGTGCAATCTGATAATTGCACTTTAAGGACTGTGAGGCTTCTAAGTAACTTATTTTCACCACCAGATGGTAATGGAAGACAGTTCAGAATTTGTGTATTTATAATAATAAAAAAATCAGTTTAATGGGTTAGTATCTTTTGTTATATCAGTTTTTAATTTATAATAGAACTTTAGAATCTGATAACTAGCAGTCTACCTTGAAGGGAGCACTTACTTTCTGTATGCTTACACTGAAATGTTGAAAAAGTTGAAAGTGAGCAAAGTAGAAATGAATTTCTGGTATGATGCTGTTCATTACAAGGTCATTTGCACCAGTGCCCTTCTTCATATGTATCTAAATACAGTCCCATGGAGTTATACGTAGGTTAGATTAATTTTTTTTAAGCTGTTTTAATAGAATTTAGTGAGCATCTCTTAAAATTGTAGAATACTTGTTTTATTAATTGCATACATATATGCATGATCAGTTCATGTTTCTTTTTTCCATAGTATCTCAAGAACTCCCTTAAGACTTCGCTTTCCAGTTAAGAAAGTTCAATATCAGATATTGAACTATATTTAATATGCAATCTTATACAATATGAAATTATGAAATACGCAATCTGTATGTACATATTTTAATACCTTATTAAAGCACTTCCTAGTTTCCCCCCTTCCTTATTAACCATGTACATGGAGGAATTACTTGATAGAGTTTTTGCTACTCAACCAGGACCCCTCTAAGTGATTAGTAACTTGGGTTTTGAAGTAAAGGTAAGGATGGAGGTGGCCCAGAAAACTAGGATGACAGATATGATGATGGAAAATATCACTGCCTCTCTGGCTACCACGTGTTATTAACAAGCAAGAATGTCTGAGGATGTTTAGTCCCCAGAGAGCATCTCTGGGCTTCTTGCCTAGTATGGGAAGTACTTAAGAAGCCATGGTCTGCTGTTACAAACATAGAAGGGTTTAAGTTTTTCTTTTTCCCAGTAGCTTCTTACTGCTTGGATTCATCCTATGGATTTCATTATCACTTTAGACCTAATTCTGCTAACATCTGTAGGAGGAAAATCCATGAAACTTTGAATGGTGGATTGTGGCTAAGGAGAAATGGGTGTCAAAAGATTCTCTAGCCAGCTAGATAAACTGTCTGATTAGAAGTAGAATTAGCTCAGTCTTCATAAAATCTTGCAAGAATGATCAAAATTTCCCGTATTCTATATAATTATATCAAGCTTTCTCAGTGAGACCTTTGGGGCACCCTACAACCACGGATGAATTGATTTGTAAGCTATCAAACTATATATATTTTTTTCAGTGCTATAGCACTGAATTTGGACTTACACAGTTGAGAAGATTGCAGACCTTTGCTATCTGTTTAAAAATGTCTACACTAGTATGACAATTCTTACTGTCTATGTGAGAATTAAGTACTGTAGCACTTACATTACTACTTTAAAAATACTATCCTAGGCCGGTATACCAGATCCACCAAACATGTCTGAAGAATTAATCCAAATGAAAGCTAAAGAACGTCACTTTCTGGAACAATTATTGGATGGGAAAAAACTGGAAAACTATAAAATTCCAGTACCAATCAAAGCAGAACTCAGAAAATACCAGCAGGTAACAGCTTATGCTTTCATTCTAAAAGAGCAATAATTTCCAGTCTGATGTGATTTTTATGGAAGGGTAGGAGTTGTTTGAGTGCAGGACATTTTTGCTTGGTTTTGTTTTCAGCTGTGTAGTGTGTATCTTGGACTTTCAGGTAAGGAAGAACAAATGAAATAATACATGCCACTTACACTGGTTTTAGTTATATTCCCTCACTTGTCTCCCCTCCTCCCCTCCCCAGTTGTGTCATTTTTCTCAGGCAATGGCCAGTGGGCTGTGCCTTGCTTAGGCTGACTGGCAGCTCACCACTACAAAGCCAGGCCTTGTACTGTTTGGCCACTTAACGTTCCTTGCTCTATTCCCCTCTGCTTTGAGTGATGGACTGTAGCAGATGCATCTGTGGTGGAAAACAAGCTCATAGTTTGGCAGTGATGAATAATAGAATATAGAGATGTTTAAACTGAAGCTTAACTAGCTAAAAGCCCATTTTGATTTTGGAGGCGCTCTTTAATTTGATTTCAGGATGGAGTCAACTGGCTGGCGTTTCTTAATAAATACAAACTTCATGGAATTCTTTGTGATGACATGGGCTTAGGAAAAACTTTGCAATCCATTTGCATTCTTGCAGGTGATCATTGCCTCAGGTAAGCTTAAACAAATAACATTGTATCTTAATTTAATGATACGGGTTTTTTTCTATGGTAATGACTGTGGACATAGTCCTGGGCAACCAGCAGTAGGTGGCTCTGCTTGAGCTGGGGTGGGTGGTGGACTAGATGACCTCCAGAGGTCCCTTCTAACCTCAACAATTCAGTGAACTTCTTTACTTGTTTTGATATGCTTAAAGGGCTCAGGAATATGCAAGAACAAAACTAGTGGACAATGTTCCCCTTCCCTCCTTGGTGGTGTGCCCTCCTACACTCACAGGACACTGGGTGGATGAAGTGGGCAAATTCTGCGCAAAAGAATACCTTAATCCTTTGCACTATACAGGACCTCCTACTGAGAGAGCAAGGTAATGTATTTTGCATTTATGACTAGGGTAGAGTAAAATATCACGCTCAGTACCTTTTTAGTTATGATCTCTTTTTTTTCTGAAGATTACAACACCAGGTGAAAAGACACAATCTCATAGTGGCTTCATATGATGTTGTAAGAAATGACATTGACTTCTTCAGGTAAGAACTGGTTTGTTCTCGGGGGTTTATAATAGCTTGGAATTTTAAATGCTACTTCAACCTATGTTTTTATTGTCTAGAAATATGAAATTTAATTACTGCATTCTTGATGAAGGCCATGTGATAAAAAATGGAAAAACAAAGCTGTCAAAAGCAGTAAAACAGCTGACTGCCAACTACAGGATAATTCTTTCTGGGACACCAATCCAGGTAACTGCTTTTCTTATTTCGGAAGGACTTGGGTGAGTAGTAGAAAGCAAGCAAAAGAGATCTGTTTTGCAGTCCGTTTTATTATGCTTTTCATCAGAGTTGTCTTAATGCGTACAGTGTAAACAAACAAACACCTTTCATTGCTGAATGCTTGAACTTGTCTCTTTACTTTCCCAGTATATCCCTGTATAGCGTACAGGATCCATAGTACTAATGGGGTTCCGAAGTTCACAAGACTTTCTCTACCACTTGGTCTTAAGTAGCAGACAAGGGGAAATTTCACCTCTAGTGAAATTACCCAGAAACAAATCTGAACTACAGATTTTGGACTTTGTCCTAATGACTTGTCTGTGAAATATCTGTCTCATCCAGGACTAAGCCCACTGGCATCTCCTAGGTTTTGTTGTCCAAAATTTAGGGTATGGCTTAAGTCATCAGATGCAGCAGACTCTGTTTGTGTTAAAGTGTGTGTACAGGTCTTCCTGTAACTTAGGTTGATGAAAGAGCCAACAAGTTCCAGTAGCTCATAAGTATGTTGAAGTGTTACGTTTGTAGTGTTTTATAGGCAGTCTTAAATATGTATGGAAATATTTCTGATAACTTACAACAAATCACTTCTTTTGAAAGTAATTTATCAATTTTATGTTCAGAACAACGTCTTAGAGTTGTGGTCGTTATTCGACTTCCTTATGCCAGGATTTTTGGGCACTGAACGCCAATTTGCAGCTCGTTATGGCAAACCAATACTAGCAAGTAGAGATGCCCGAAGCTCCAGTCGAGAACAAGAGGCTGGTAAGGATCAAACATTAAATTTTAGGTTTCCTGTTTTCTTCCTTTAAATGAGAACTGCTAACGAAAAGAGGAAGTGCAGTCAGTTCCAACATAAAAGATTGGGGTGGCTGAACGTTTGGAATTTTTTTCCTAAAATACTGCATTTGTTGGCTTCACTAGGGGTTCTTGCAATGGAAGCATTGCACCGCCAAGTTCTACCATTCCTGTTAAGGAGAATGAAGGAGGATGTACTGCAAGATCTTCCACCCAAAATTATTCAAGATTATTATTGTATTCTCAGTCCTCTACAGGTATGCTTAAAAAGTGGCTGGAAGTTTAGTTTTTTCAGCACAGTTAAGATACTAAGGAACTATTTCTGCATTCCTGGTTCAATCTGATGTCAGCTCTGACATTCTCTGGGACCACAGGACTAAAGTTTTTCTAATATGTGGCAGTCCAAGTGTAATAGAGTATTTCTTTAGCTTAATTTCTTTATCTTACTATCTAGGCATCTGCAGATTCTTTCAGCTTGGAAAGTATTCTTAAAAAAAAAAATTGTGAGAGATTCCACTGTGAATGTTGACCTTGTGCTACATATTAAATAGCTTTCTTGATTTATGATAATTCAGAACTTCAACTTGAAACCTAATTCTAAGTATGACTACCTTCTGTTGGGGAGAACATACTCACTCTTGTCTGGGGCATGGTTGACAGGTTCAGCTTTATGAAGATTTTGCCAAGTCTCGTGCCAAGTGTGATATTGATGAAACAGTTTCTTCGATTTCACTGAATGAAGAAACTGAAAAACCAAAGCTTAAAGCTACAGGTCATGTATTTCAGGTACGGAATTCTTCAGTAATTTTTACTACCTAGTTCATTTATTTCAGGTTAACTGTTTCTGGGTTTCATAAAGAATGAAAATCGAAACAGTTAACTTATATATTTGTGGCCACATGATCTAAGTAAAATACTTAAATTTTGGATCGGATTGTCTAGAGTGTGATGTATAACTATTACACTTAAATGATGGGATTGTGTCTTCAGTCATATAAAACTGTCTTAAAGTTTTGGTGTCCTGCTCAACTGGTGTTCAGCTGTTTTGTGGATCTTAGAGCTCTTACTTAAAATCTGATTCACAAAAGTGTAAAACCTCAAAATGAGAGGAATCTTAATTTTGATGTCACCAGTTGTTATACAACAAAATTAAGATTTAAAGCACAAACAAGTGAGTTTCCTTAAGATTGGATCTTAATTTATGAAGGCTCATGGTCTTAGAGAACTGCAGAGTAAGCCTTGGCTAGGTGAAAACAATAATTCTCAAAGACTATGCACAGCTCCCAAACCCATCTACTATATCCACACCCATAAAGGGTGTGGGAACTGGTAGTCTTTGGACTGTTTCTGTAACAGAAACTAAGATCATTATGCACTTAGCTGTTATTTGATGCAGTTTGAATTACAGGTTTTCTTTATGTAAATATGCAAATCTATTTTAGTGAAAGATACCCTAAAGTCTAAATTGTGGAATGTACCTGAGTGGCCTCTATACTTAGCAATTTTGTTCATCCTTTTTCTGTAACTACATTGTTGCTAACCATTTCTTTGAACTTCATTTCCTAAATAATTGAAGGCGTTGCAATACTTACGGAAGCTATGCAACCATCCAGCGTTAGTGTTAACAACCCAACATCCAGAATATAAAAGAATTACAGAGCAGCTTGCAGCTCATAATTCATCCCTTCGAGATATCCAACATGCACCTAAGCTGTCTGCACTAAAACAAGTGAGTAGATATGCATGTTGTCTTACATTTCCTAAATGTGTCTCTACTGATGTTACAGTTTAGAAAGTTTAAGACTTTGTCAATATGAAAAATGATCTTAAAACACTAGTTAAGTAGCAAATGAAAGAGTACAAGGTTGTTGGTTTTTTTATATTAACTCAAGGAGGAGAGGGAAGCACAAGCTTGCTTCAAGGTGATGTTTACGTAGTTTTTGCTGCCCTGTCAAAAACTTTCTTCTATTCTATTTCTTAATCCTGTCCTCTTGTTATAGGAAAAATGTTTTTCCTATGTATTACACAGGAGACTGCTAGCTTGGTAAATTTGGACTGCATTACTTAATCTGTTGTAAGCAAAATTACAGAATAGTCATTTTCTTCAACTTCTAATTTTGTGTAGTTTGACAGTGAATCCAAACTTTGCATTATGTCATTTAACTGGTTTTCATTTGCAGACTTCTTTCTATAGTTTCCCTTATTTCTACTTTGGTCCACCAATGTCAGTATTTACATGGTATCTACTGTCATTTTGATGATATGTTTTCATGCTCTTTTACTTTAAGCTGCTTCTAGACTGTGGTTTGGGGAATGGTGGATCTTCAGAAAGTGGTACAGAAGCTGTTGTGGCCCAGCACAGAGTACTTATCTTCTGTCAACTTAAAAGCATGCTCGATATAGTGGAGCATGACCTTCTCAGACCTCAGCTACCTTCAGTTACTTATTTACGACTAGATGGCAGCATACCTGCTGGTCAGAGGCATTCTATTGTTTCACGGTAAGCATATCCCTTCATAATCAATATGAGGCCAATGGTCATGAACAAGGTTATTTATATGGTACAAAATTGTTCTTTTGTCTGCCTCAAAGCAGTTGAGGTTCATAAATTCATTATTTAAATGAAATTTACCATGCTTAAATTTTTTTGTATGCAGGTTTAATAATGACCCATCTATAGATGTTCTTTTGCTTACCACTCACGTTGGTGGACTGGGACTTAACTTAACAGGGGCTGATACAGTAGTATTTGTGGAACATGACTGGAACCCAATGAGAGACCTGCAAGCCATGGATCGGGCACATCGTATTGGGCAGGTGAAAACTCTTAATTTCCCACAAGGTTTTTCCCTTTCTGAACTGTTTCTTTGAATTTTTAGTTAAGGGAGTGAGGGTGGTGTGTGTCCACCAGGCTTCCCATTCATTTTGCTTTCTTGCAAATATGCTGGATGTTGAAGTGTGTACTTTCTTTCCCTATCCCCAACTTGGAATACCTTCTCTCCAGTCTTCCTGAGCTGGTAAGGACAGACCAAGGAAAAATCATCGTTCAGTGAAGGAAGATGTGCAACTGAGACAAGGAACTGAAAGGAAGCCCCACAGGGTTGTCCTCTGATGCCTGGACTGGGAAAAAATGATTGTGCTAGTCTCCCTCTGTAGCTGTAAAAAGAGTGGAGATGCAATTGCAGGCACCTTTACTGTATGCTGGCATAGTCTTATTCTTTTCATCTAACATCAGTCAGAGTTACCGAGTATAATTACTGAAGGTGAACTCCAAGCCGAACTGGTGGCAGGCTGTCCATGATGAGTACTAAAACCTGATGCTTTCTTGAATACCTAGGATGATATTTCTTTAGCTAAGTGTAGTTTATTTTTCTTTCAGAAACGTGTTGTCAATGTATATCGCCTGATAACCAGGGGAACTCTGGAGGAGAAGATCATGGGTCTTCAAAAGTTCAAAATGAATATTGCAAATACAGTGATCAGCCAAGAAAACACAAGCCTGCAGAGCATGGGAACAGAACAGCTTCTTGATCTGTTCACTCTTGACAAGGTAAAGAACCGTTTTTACAAATACATACCAAAAATAGAGTAAGCTTTACTTTGAAATGTAAAATTTAATCAAACACCTGAAGTCACAAACACCTCAAGTCAGAATCATGAATGGTAGACAGCTCTCTGAAAAACAGGAGGAAGTGACCTTTACCCAATAGAATCATCCACCTCAAAGAATTTGGTATATTGCTGAAATCATTATTCTGTATATTAATAGTTGGGCTTTTTTCTTTTGTGAAGGATGGCAAAACTGAAAAAGCAGATACCTCTACCTCTTCTGGGAAAGCATCAATGAAATCAGTACTTGAAAACCTTGGAGAACTATGGGATCAAGAACAGTATGACACTGAATATAGTCTTGAAAACTTTATGCATTCATTAAAGTAACCATCTTATATTCGTAATACAACTGCTGCTAGTTCACATATTTTTCTGCTGATATTCAGCAAACTTCAAAGCATATATAGTGAACCTTTAGCTTAATGTGTAAATAGACTTATTGAAAGAAGAATCTTCAAAAGACTGGCACTGAGTAGTGTCACCTGTTTCACTGGGGAGTTATTCTGTCTTAAAACCTTTGCACTGTATAAAAGAACTTCAAATGTGTAACATTGAGGTGATTTGAATTCTACATGTTCTGAACAGCTGCAAATTCTTTCATGGTAGAAGAAAACAACAAAGCAAGTTCTTACAAAGGTTAACAAGTGTTATTTGTTTAAAGTTAAGTGCACCGTTATTCCTTTTTGTATCTATAATAGTTTTGTACAGTTGGTTCAGTGAGTACTTCAGGTTGTTCAGTGTACATATTTTCTTTTAAACACAAGTTGCTTTTATGGTGTATTAAACAATTTTGGACTTAAAACTTTTCATTCGGATCACTTCAGGACTTGTATCACCAGAGGCAAAGCCTAGGAGCCTTGAAAGTATTGAATAATTACAGGGCACTAGGAATGTGCACCCACCTTTTGTATACTGAGTATAAATACATTATGCTCCTCAGTCTTTTGACACCATCTTGAGAGAACAGCTGACTTGAACTTTTTAATGTAATGAGCTATATTAAATACAGGTAATGGCCTATTTGAGGCCATGTTTGCATCCTATTAGCAGGGGTGTACTTTTTTTAATTTATCTATAAGGCTAGAATATAGCCACTTTGAGAGATGCATGTATTCAGTATGTTTCAATCCTATATATTTTTTGTAACTAAAAGAAATAAAATATACAGATGTTTTCCAGAAGTAGATTTTACACTGTCTAGGATTCTAAAATCCATGCTAAAGTGACTGTTTACTAAACTGATGCATGATTTAAAGCTTCTTAAAGGAATAGGGAGGATTCTCTTCTTTAGGAGAAAATATACATAGAAATACCTACATTCAGTTTGAGGGAGTTGAATAGTTGAAATTGTGTAATGAAAATAGTGCAGGACTTCAATAGCAGTAAGTGAGAGTAATATGGCTGTATGTTACACAGCTTTTTTTTAAGAGGGAGGCAGTAGTACAAGTGTTTCTAGATGTGCATATGTACCAGTATATGCACTTTTTATAAATATTAAATTATAGATAACTTACAGCAGTTGTCTGAATACATAGAATATATGTATAAATATAAAGCCTAAGGTTTGTAGCTTGCTGTGTGCTTAAGCATCAGAGCTTAAAAAAACATCAGAGACCTCAACTATGTAAAATAAGATTGTTTTAAAACAGTATCTATAAATCAAGACTGTTGTTGCTGCATTGGAGATAAATTAATGTCACATTTCAGTAGTTATGAACTGCCATATTGTAACTAAATTAGCATTCCATGAAAATAAACAAAACCGGGAATATATAACTTGTATGTTGTGTATGTCCATGTTTAGGATTTTCTGTAGAGAAGACTTTTTTACTGTAACTCACTAGGTATAAAACTAATACTTTCGGAACTTGCAGCTGGATTACTGGTATTATATTAGTTTATTTCTACTTTCATACATAGAATATTTGTTGTTCTTTTAACTGATGCTCCAAGTGGGAGAAGAGGCAAGATGGGGTTTGGTGGTGTTTGCAGAGAAATTATTATGCTGGAATACTGAAGTTCTTAAGATAACCTGGAGCAGTAATTTGGTGAGAGTGCCCAGTAATAACAGGAACTTTGAATAAAGAAACCTCTTATTTAGTCATAAAACAGTGCATATGTTTTTCTTCAAAAGTTTTATTAGTTCCAGTGGTAGGAAACTGTTTGGCTCCTGTTGGAAAAGAAATACACAGCAAACCATTGCTTTAAACCAGTTATTTATCACATTGAGGTTGCTATGCAACTGTAATACTTAGTGATGGCTCTCTCCCCCTGGAAAGTAAGGGGAGCAGAACCTAGAACAATTGTTTCAAGGTGTATGGACTGATCTTGGTGTACTGTGAATTTACACTTTCAAAATGGAACACCTCACTAAGTCTGTGTGTATCCATATAATGTATATGTGTCTGTCTATATATATATATATATAAATTGTTACCTTAATATTTAACTAAGGTCTTTTCTATGCTTTCCAAACTAGCAGACCATTTACCATGATCTAGCTTGTTAGTGCAGTGTTTTCAGTGCACAAACTGAATTCACTTACAGCAAAACCCAAGCAAGAAATATGCTCTTAGAACGTTTAATGGATATTCAGCTGAACTAGATCAGGATCTGGGCTGAAAAAGGTGTTTTTTATTTCTAGGCTGAAATAAAAATTTCAAAGAGTGCAGGGATGGCAAGTTCTCAGTTCTAAACATTTTCCTTTACAACTCTCCCCCTACTGCAGTGCATTAATTTTCAATGAACACATAATCTAAACTTTNCCCCCCCCCCCCCCAAAAAAATGACCTGTGAGTAGAGCCACACATGCCTAAGGCTTGATGGATTGTTTATAATTTGTACTGAATGACTAATCTTATCGCCATTATTTAATGGCATCAAAAGTACACCAGTAGTCACCAAAGCCAGACCTCCAAATTGATCATGTAGTCCCAGATTCAAAGGCTGCAGATTTGTGAAAACTAAGTACCTCTTCTGGTGACCACATTGTGTTCTGGAAAAATTGCTCTGAAACAACTGTATGCATAATGGTACTTCTCAACCAAACCTTAAGACAGCTTGAAATTCTACTCAAAACTAAATGGAAAACTATCCTCTGCAAACATGCACCAAATCTGTATAGTAAACACGCCTTCTGAAATGTCTGTTAAAGAATTCAATCTGACAATTCTGTCTTTCTCCATGCATCTCGCCTTTGGAATCCATTTAAACTGCGATGTGCTTTTTTCTGCAGCTGTAGTTGTGACTAGTGTGGGGACTTTCTTAACTTGATCTCTTAATGCTTTTGAAGGTCTTTTTCCAAGCTTGCTGAAAGCAAAAGTACACTGAAGATCCAGGATATGCACATACCTACAATTTAGTTTAATTCAAATTAGTTCTAATGTAGTCTTTTGCTTTAGACCTTTCTACAAGGTGCCTGTTATCTCTAGATATCTTGGTGCTGAGATATGTTGTGCTCTTGAACTTTTTTTCCAGGTTAAAAAAAAAGTAAAAACAAAACTAAAAACCATTCACAAAGAGCCCAAAATCAAATACAAAACAGCAAAACCAACCTGCAACCAAGAAAAAGAGCTATATGTTCTAGGAAACAACCCTCTAGTGACAAGAGCTAAATTCGGTGACCTAAGACATCTCATATTTTAGCTTTTATTTCTATTGAAAACCCTAACTCTGTTACTGGCTCAGAAGCTTGAGTTTTGTCTTTCCCTGTAAGTGAACTATGCCTATTGTTTAATGCTGAACTGCAACAGATATGCAAGAAGACAGCAGAGTAACTCTTTAATAGTTGGGCTTTACTAAAGTTAAGCCATTTTTATTAAGTTCTTGAAGACATCTGAACCTTTACATCTCTTTAAGTTGTACCAGGCCAGCACTGCATCTGCGCAAAATAGCACCCATTAACACATCCACATCTGAAACACTTAAAATCTAACAACAGAGCTGTGCAAAAATATTTTAAATAGATTTAGTACTTTAAATGAGTTTTCAGGGAAGTGCAGTATATCTCATGAAATGCAGTTTCATTAAAATTAAGGTCTCTATTGACACTGGTTGGAAGGAGGTAAAACCAGGAGGCCAAAACACGTAAAGCTGAAGTCTCCTGGAACAATGATTTGTTAATTCTTAGAGTAGCCAGTATAAAAAAAAATAGGTCTCTGGTAACTTATGTTATGAACCCAGGTTTAACAGATTTGTCTTTTTACTACTTTAACAGAGGAGAGCTAAGGCTTAAGGAGAAATATCACCTCCTCATATCACAAGGGATTTATAAAACTGAGATAGTGAGGTACTCAGATACTATAATGATTAGCACCGGAAGCAGTCAGGAGGGTGAAAGAAAGCCATCTTCAGAGGAATATTACCTGAGCAGCAAAACCTGTGGCTTACAACCATACTATGCAAAATAAGATTAAGGAGGGGGACTGTATGTGGTCATACGGTACTTGCACAAGGAAGCCACCTTAAGTTCAACTTCCACCTGGAGCTTTCCAAGCACAGATGTTCTAATACCACATATAAGGGTGGGGTGCTTTCACTATGCCCATGTAAGAATACCCACCATCACACAATGAGACGACTTGCTCAATCCTTCATAAAGTCAGGAATGATGTTCATATCCTGGTTAACCAACAAATACACCAGCCACCAAGTTCAGATTTGAAAATTATACTTACTTCCAAGAAAAAGGAAAATAACTATCAAAAAGGAAATATTTAATCTGCAATTCCTACTATAATTTCTCTTAATTCTGATAGATTTTCCTCTTATCAACCAGAGCCATCCAGTTCAGTGACTCCAAGTGCTAACATTGCCATGCCAGCTGAGTGACAGGTTCCACTCTCAACTGTGGAATGTGTCACTCCTCACACACAGCTATAATTCTCAAAACTGGTGCACCACTGATCTTTCATTAAAATAAACCAGAGGAACGTACAGCCAGATGGGATGAGAGGCTGGTTTTCAGAATCCAACACTTCTGTGTAGATGAACAGTCCAAGATTCTGTAAAGAAATTAGCAGATCTGCTGCTTACACAAACAGAGCTAAGACTGAACACACATTGACTAGAAAGTTGCTACTTAAATCTATTTTAGTACATAAATACATGAAAGACTATACAAACTCTGTTGCTAACCTATGCCAAATCTTCAGTACTTCAAATGGAAGAAATAAATATCTGAAGAAACAAAGTACTTAACACCAAGTAACACTAAGGAACTCAGACATGGATTTAGGAACTTTGTTAGGTGTTTCCCTTTCCCTCTTGTACGTATATGTATGTATGGCTAGGCTTTGCGAACGAAGATCCAGGGAGGGCTCCACCCGTGCTCCTCATCAGCGCCTTTTCCAAGCACGCTGATGAAAAAAAGAGGATAGCAGATAGCACCCTCGAGCCTGCGCAATGGATATTTTTTTAGGTGAGACACAGCATGCGCAGACCTGGACCCACCCTTGAGTCCTAAGGTTCATCTGCCAGGGCCTAGCAAGCTTGGACTCTGGCAGCGAAGTCTTTAGGACATAGGTTTTATTAGAGTGTCCTTCTCTTAGATGGAAGGCCTTACAGGGCTAAACAAGCTCCATCTGCCTGGGTTTGGAATTAGAGTTGTCCTTCTCCTAGGATGACTGCCAGAAGGCTAATGAGCACATCCTACCCATACAAGGATTATAGGAACATGGGTATCACTCCCCACACTTTACGGTGGGTAATGAGTTTAATGCTCCCTCTGCTGTTGGCACAGTTATCGCACCAGGCGCCACAGAAGACCCCAAGTGATTTTAAGACTCTGCCTGTTTCCCTCTTGTAAACCTTAAAATCATGTGCTCAAAACTTGTGCCCTTTTCTTAGTTCTATCGTGGATAGCTAACTCAGTGTGCGGTGTCTGTTGTTAATTTAGCAGGTAATCAATAAACACATGCTCTTACAGATGATGACCTGCAGTATTTTCTTTCAAAGTAAAATTCAGGCTAGGATTTGCTAAGTTATAAGAGGAAAATTCTACATACTAAAGGAAAACATTTACTGTGCAATTTCTCTTTTTAGATGAGGGAAGGAAGCTGATCCTGGGAGCAGCAACTTCAAACCCGTAAATTCAGACTGAAGTACAAAAATGGCAGGAAAAGTAGGGAAGGATGAAATGCAGAAATGAGAAAAGAATAGTAATATGTTGCATCCTGCCAAAGGGCTGCTGCAGGAACACCACAAATTGAAATAATCTACAGTTCAGTCAGAGGCTCAGAAATAGCTGAGCTATCAGAACATAGTGCCCACATCCCCAGTAAGGGTTCCAGGGGCCTGTACAGGGTGATGCTGCACTGCTCATGCCAAGTCTGTGCCTGCCAGAGATTTCCCATATGTCAGTGTAATTACATTTCATAGTTTATGCAGACTGGCTACTTAGATGCTCCATCGAGAAAACAGGAATAGTTATCAGCATACCAGTAGCAAGTGAATTGAGTGGTTAGCTGTGGTATGCTTCTTTTTACTGTTTCCATGTTACTTCTTTTTGAATAAATACTGTTCTCTCAAATACACATTTATCTATTCTGACCCTTTTGCATGACTCTTGCTGCATGTATGGCAATCTAATTATCAATCACAGGCTAGCATCCTAGGAATGACAACTTCAAGTAGAAATCTGCAATGATAAGCCAAGGGAAGAACTAATGCAGATATTCAAATTGAACTGCTTTTGTAAATTAGTGAGCAGAGCTTGAAAAAAGTTAGTTGAATTGTACAGGATCTCTGCCACAGACAGAGAAGGAAGACAGGAAAAAGACACCAACCCTGTAGAAAACAATGCATTCTGATTCCTGACTCTTCTGAATCAGAGCTGCTTCACTTAGGAGCAGAATTGCCTTTTGACTCTGTGCTGCCAAAACAAGCTTTAGGAAATGCTGCACTGTATTTTTCTCTATTTCTGGATGCTGCCCACTTCTCCAATCAGTTCAAGTTATAAAACACTTCTGGAACACTTAGAACTGTTCACACTTGATGCCTCTGTCTTGCAAATATCACTCACAAAACACAACAATCTTGTCCATCAAACTAGAAGTACTGAAGTGCTATTTCCTGCTCGTTTTGAAGCTTTGGATGCCTATATAAACATAGACAAAGTTCCTATCTGTGCATAAAGTTAAAATACTGCCCATACTCAGATTCAGGAGAATGGATTTGCAAGAGACTGCTGAGAAAAGCATTACGCACACTAACCAACAGTCAATGCCAGCCCACCACCGTTTGTCTTTGTTTAGAATTCATTTAATGCTCACCCACTTAGGCATCATATCAGTTAAACTATATGTTCGTTTGCAAGCTGGAAAGGACAATGTGGCAGAATTCAAAGTTGATACTTATTCTTTCTTTGCTGCCCTGATAAGAGCTGCAAGGTGTGATCAGCATTTCCGTCTTCTTATAGCAGTCAACAGTCAGTGTAGTCAGCAGTAGTTAATTATTGTTTATAAACTGTGTGTTCTCGCAGTTACAGATTACATCACTATTTGGCTGTACCTATTATTTATCAGCTGAAGAGTAAGGTGGCAAACAAAGCAAAGGGAAAAAAAATTCCACGACAGTTTACATGGGCTGTGTGGGGTCAGAGAAAGTGACAGAGGATGAAGGGACATGAGATGCATTTGCCATCAGCCCATTTTCCCCGGCTCATTTTAGTTTATTTTTCCCAAGTTCTCACCTGGCAGCGTTTCTGCCTCCCAACACAGATGTAGTCACAGCTCCCAAAGCCACCAAATATTTGAATGCCTTACCCCTGGGTTCCTAGGGTGCTGCTTCATCGTCTTCCCGTTTGGGCAGGTAAAGTAGCTCTAGCCACCAACACAGGAGTCTGATGTGCCACCACCAGAGGAGAAAGAAAACTAGCCAAACGTCCAGATAAGCCTAAACGGCAAGGACCTGTGAAGACTCCACAGCTTCCTGCATCTGCTCAGAAACCTACAGGTACTACAAACCTTGCAGACAGACTCCAGGGCTCAACACTGACTGCAGGGATGCAGCAGTCAGGGCTGCTTTCATGCTTGCACCGTCTCTCAAGCTCAAAATAAAAGAAAAATTTTAACAATAATATAAGAAAATGCCTCAAAATCGCGAGTCTCCCACTCGTCCTTGGAGTTCAGTGGTTCCACTCACTCTCCAGCAGTGCCCCGGAGCAGCACACACAGCCCACCTGGCCCGGCCCGGCCCGGCCTGGTTCGTTGAGCTTTCTAGAAGCCGGCAGTCCTGCTCGACAGGCCCGGCCTCCTGTCGAGGTAACTTAACGTTTAACAGGGACAGCAGAGGGTTGGCGCGGCCTACCCCCAACAGCCCCCGCCTTTCTCTGAGGCACCAGCGGCCACCACTACCTAAGGCCATCCGGTCTCGAAGCGCTCCACCCCGCTGTTGCCCGGGTCTGGGCAACCCCCGCCAAACAACACCACCTCAGAATCAAGGGCAAGGTGGGTTGAACTGCAGTCGTTTTCCCTTCAGGGCAGCAATACCGGTCGGCTGCTGCTGGCAAAGCAGGTGAGTGCAAGGCGCTTGGTTGGGAGTTTCAAGCGTTTTGGAGCTCTGCTAGTAAAACGATGGTGCTTGGTCCCAGGAGGTGGCATATGTGCTGTCGAAATGTTTGTAGCGCAGCAAAAGCACCATTTTCATTAGCATTTTGTCTGTTTCCTGACGAGGACCAACCTGGATTTGGGGCTGAGTTGCATGCCTTATGAATTTATCTATTTATCTGTTCAAGTTCTCTAAAAGGACAGAGATTTCCTCTCTGTTTCATTAGTCTGCTGCTGCTCTGTTATACAGTAAAACTTAAAACTATAGCAGAGGTATATGCAAGGCCCTAAATGGCTTTTGCAGTTACTAGTTGCCTTTATCAGCTTTTCCGTGGTATTTAATCAGCCACAAGAGCTATTTATTGCCTCATAAACTCAGCTGCAGTGAACATTATCCTTTAATTAATCCCTGAAAATTACAAAGGCTGATGAGGTAACCTGGTTTTCACACTACCCACCCAATTACACTTAGGAGGGTTTGTTTTGCTGTTTTCCCTTTAGTTTTATTTTTAGACAGTTGTCATTTTGTTGTTTAGACGGTTGGGCCAGGCAGAGAGCTTGTTAGGACAGGTAATAGCAATTTAGTAGCATGGCACAGGTGACAAATACCAGCTAAATCACTGAACTCCGGAGATTATTCACTACTGAGAAATCTGGGAGATGAGTAAAAGTTAAACCCTAATTTAACTCACATTACAATCGAAGGGCAATCTGAACAGCATGTGGCTTTAGAACTAAAGGATGTTAGAGGCTCATTAAAAGATTGGAGACAGCTGCTAATTAGGAGTAGTTGAAGCTGAGGGCACAATAACACAAGTAGCTCTTTCACATACTGAAAGATTTCAGATGCATACTTGCTTTATATATAATGACTTTTTTATATATAATGACATTCCCCTAAATACTTGGGAGCTGGCAGTAGTGAGCCCTAATTTTTTGCTTTCCATGGATGGATTGTCTTTGCCTGCTCAGAAACATGGTATTGAGAAAGAAGGTATTTTCATATATTTATGCAGGTAAATTACTGAGTTGCAAAATGTGTTGGGATCATGTAATCAGTCAGTTTTCTGCAGATCTACAGCAAAGCTTTCACAAACTGTGAATTATATTTTTATAAGTACCTAATGTTACAGAATATGTAGAGTTTGTAGTTAAGGTAGTATAAATTTGATAGAGCACATGAAGTACAGGAAGGGAGGTTGCTCAAAAATTGTTGTAACGAATTTCCCAATCAGCATTTAAACTTTCAAAAGCAAATTCTGAAAGAATGAAAGAAAGGAAGAAAAAAATCTTTTGTCTTTGAGAAATGGGAAAAGAGAAAGGTGAAAAAACATTGCTTTCTATGTATCTTATGGTTTTTTATTTCTTCTAATCGCTGAAAGAAAAAAACCCACAAAAACACTCAACCTTTCTCTAATGCTAGCTCACAGCTGCTAGGGAATTTACATCTCCTGTGGCAGGTGCTAATCATGGTAAGACTAAAGAGCAGTTCCACTTTGGTGACTCTTTCTGTGTGTTAGTAGGTGGTAGCATAGTTAGGACTCAAATTATAAGAGATTATGTTTTCAGAAATGTATTGAAAACTCCAGCCTAGTAATTATGTTTTCCAAAGTAGCCCATTTGTGCTGAGACATTCTGTATTGCCTAAGTGACGTGTTCTTACCACCTGATTTTCTGAAACATAAGTAAGGGGGAAAATAAAGTATGTGGATCCTGTTAAAATAAAACTTTGGAAGCTACAAAATCTAAGATGCTATATCTAAGGAGGAGGTGTGATAGGGCAATGTAGCTTCCTGTATTCAGGGGGAATGAAGGGCAGAGATCTTTACAATGGTGAGTACAGCAACAGTTCAGTTAGCTAGTTTGGTCCCAGAAACAAATACATAGGCATTTTTATACATCCCACAATGCTGTAGCACCTTGATACATATGATCCAGAGCTCACTGGAATGAAAGGAGTAGTAGTAAAAAACTTAGCAGTGGTATTCTAGGGAGTTCGTTGAGAGTTCAAGTGGGTGATCAAGTTACTCAGTTCTAATTCAAGATACAGCTAGACAAAGTGTGATAGTAATAACAGATAGTCAGGAGCAGCGACATTCACCACTCACAAGCCTGTATGTTGCCCTTTGGCTCAGACATGAGTGCAAAGTTCCAGACCCATGGGTTAACCTCAGCTAGGAAATGCTGGCAGAGGTCCTTCATTATGCTAACTCTGGTGTTTCTAGGCATCTAATTTCTGCTTTCTTGTATGCTTGTAACTTTCCGAGCAGTTTGGTATTTTTGTCTTACCTAAACCAAAGCTGGATTCAGAAATAAGCATTGTTCTTCCTGGTTGCATAACAGGGCATGAATACCTGCTAACAGCTGCTGTCCTTTTCTTCTTGAGCACAGCTGGAGCACCAGGGGGGAAATGGCAGTGTCAGTCCTTCTGTATTTCTTTTTACTGACTAGAGGGCTTGTTCAGCAATGTTAGCGTAAAGACTAGGGTGAGAGTGGATCTGTGTGGAATTCCTTTCTACTCTGAAGCTCTGCTACAATGCAAAACAAGCTGGAAGTATCATAAGGAACAGAGAGTGTGCGAGTAAATGCGTAAGGATAATCAGACTGCTTTCTGTAGGATGAAGTTTTATGTGCTTCTGTATAGGGCAGACTACAATTGTGTCTATGCATCACAGACTGTTGAATTTTATGCATGTTAAGCAAAACTTCCTTTAGCTAAAATGGAGAAAAAAGTCCTGATAGTTGACTATTATTAGTTGCAAAATCTCCTCTTGACCATCTACTTGATACAAAGAAAAAAGAAACAGATGGGAGTTTGTTTCTCCCAAATTACATCACATCACATGAATTTCTATTAAGCTTATTTTCAGTGTAAATTAAGAATATCCTTGTTGTTTCAAAACGATGACAACATCCTGCCCAGTGGGCCAAAGAAATGATAATGCACTCTTAAAAGTTATTTGGCCAGCAGTGAGGAAATTAGACTTGTTACCTCTTCTAAGAATAAAGCAAAATAAAAGGTTAATGCAGGGGTCAGAGTTGCATCCTTTAGAATGTAATTCATCAAATGTGCTAATAAGAACACCACTTTGTTATTTCTTAAGAGAGTGGTTGGATCAGAGGAACTTGAAGAATAGGAACAATCTCACCATACTGACCTGAGGACTTGGCAAGATAAAGAGAAGCTGAGAGCTACTTGAACAGTCTTCTGCATCACTGAGCCCGGATTTGCCCCACCATAAAATCTCTTATGAGCAGGAAGCTGAAGGTAAAGTCTCTTTGTGAGTACCACCAGCAGGGGGGATTGTTTCCTGCAGATTTAGCAGCAGTGCAATGCAAGAGGCAGACAAAGGCAATATTATTATTCATGCTTTATTTGGTACAAACAACGCATTTTAATCTGCTTACTAGAAATCAAGCCAGACTGAGTCATAACTGTTGTGAGTTTGGATGCTTGAATTGTTCCTAATGACTGAGGAGCCTTTTTTTCCTGCTTCTGCCAACCTGATTTGCAATCCAAAGGGGTTTGTAGTGTTAACATAAGTACATTCAATAGGTTTTGACTAATTCAGTCTCAGTTGAAAATGAGTGTGTGTGTGTAATGGGATATTTCTGAGAAGAAGCCCCTTGTATTGTGCTTTTCTGAAAACAAGGTTTGTTTGAATGCTACCATAGTCTTTGTTGGACATCATAGCCATATCTCTCAAGCACTGACGTAATAAAATCCGATGCTGGGGGTAGGGAGGCAGCTAAATGGGAAACAAACATAACATCTCTAGCCAACCAATCCCTCCAAACAGGGATCAGACTTTTTCAACCTCAGTTCTTTACACAGTGGGAAAGAACCAGCAGTTAAACCTTCTTAAATCCTTGTAGTTATTGTGTCAAAACTAATAGTTATCAATAAATGCTTTCCGTAGTGGAGACAGAGGCAGAAACAATTCATCACACTGATTAGTTTTTTTCTTTTGAAAACAGGGCTGAGTTTATTAATTATTATAAGCGAGACCAGCACATTCCTGATTTGCTGTATGATCTCAGGCAAGTCACTTATTTTCAATCCTTCTTTTGTTCCTTTGGCATACTGCTTGTTTTGCCTATTTAGACTGAAAGCTCTTGAAGACAAAATCTGTCTCTCTGCTTTATGTAATTCCAGGCCCAACAAAGCTCTGCTTTACTTTGAGGCCTTTAGACACTGATGAAACATAAATAATTTCAAAGGCAATTAGCAACACTTTGAATGGGAAGTCATAGCCTGGCCTGAGAATGAGGAACTTTCACTGCTCTTCCCTTTCTGCTACTTAATATTGTCTTGGAAAGGAGGAAACTGGGAATTTTTTCAAACATATATATTCAAAATATTTTTATAGGTGCATCTGTATAGGCTGTTAGATACATGTTAAATGGTGAGTCCTGAACCTGCACAGTGTCAAGGGCAGTCGGATGCTTTCATACTTGGCAATGCAACTTCAGTAGAGCTAGCTGACAGGAATTGGTGTGGACAGCAGCAAATCTGAGATCTTGCCCTTCTTTAGCATGTAGGAATGTCCCTTGGAATTCTCACCAGTCTCGCCTTGCAATCATGTAATTTTTTTTTCTTTCTTGCTAAGCCTGTAAATATAACTGAAGCTCTTATGAATTGTGAGCAAAAGGTGGAGGATGCAACTTCTGGCTTGGTGGTGTGAAATGAACATGTGCAGTGGAGGTCTACAAAACCACTTATTCTTTAGATTTTGGTATTGCTCAGGCAGGTACTGCATACTGACCTGCTCTGCTTTGCGAGGATGGGCAATTCTGTATCTGTGCAGAGGCAGCTTTAGGCAATTTAGTCAGCTGGAGAGTTCAGGCAGATTCAAGGTTATGTAGCAGCTGAGTAGGAGTTTTAAGGAACAATTTTGGACTTTAATTTTTAATTACATCCTTTTATTATTCTTTTCAGTTTGGCCCTACAGTGAAATAGGACTAAGGCAGTACTAAAGTTTTTGCACACCACAATTTCACCTTCAAAGGCATTTGAAGCTGTGACTGCAGACACTTTCTCTGTTTCACTTATTTCTCCTCTACTGACAGAAGGAGGATTTTATGTTTGCTGTTCATAAATAGGATCATTCCAGAGAACATCCTGACTCTGTCTGCAAGCTTTCTGTCTGCATGATCTGCCAATCCTGAATTTTCATCTACCCACCTGATCTGAAGAGGGATAGATATTAGATTTTTCTCTGAACTGCTGAATTAACAACTTTCTCTTTAAGAGCCACAAATGGAAATGAAGGGCTAATTCCCTGTGCCATAGTACTCAACTTTGAATTATGTGACATTCTAAGAAATGAATATGATATTCTTAGAAACCATTTTGATGAGGTGTGACTACATCAGCTGGAAACAAATGCAGCTGAAAGGCTCAAGAGATAACAAACCAGAGGAATTCCCTTCAGTCTGAGGTTCATATCCTCATTCAGGAGTTAAATTTGCATCTGCTTGTTCTGGGTGTCGTCGGAGTGTGTTTTGAAAGCATGGACACAAGTGTCCAGAAAATCTGAAAGGATTGTTGGCCAGCTCCATTTTTGTTTTACGGGTTACATCTGGCTTTGATATAGTGCAAATATGGCTACATGATCTATGTCCAGGTCAACAATGTCTATTTTAATGTTTGGCACTAGGGCCTTCACAGCTTTTGTAGCCTTTCAGTTAAGGGCTTCAGTTATCTATTAATGGTACAGGTCTTTGTGTAGGTTCAACAGCAGAAACATTGGTACATACTGCAGTAGGGAATATTTACCAGGAAAGATCATGGAGAGGATCATCTTGAGTGAGCTCTCACAGCAATTGCAGGGCAGCCAAGGCATCAGGGCCAGCCAGCACGGGTTTATGAAAGGGAGGTCTTGCTTAACTAACCTGATCTCTTTCTATGACCATGTGACTCGCCTTTTGGATGGGGGGAATGCTGTGGATGTTGTCTACTTGGATTTTGGTAAGGCCTTTGACACAGTCTCCCACAGCATTCTCCTGGACAAACTGGCAGATCATGGTATAGACAAATGTACTCTTCACTGGGTTAAAAACTTGCTGAATGGCCATTCCCAGAGAGTTGTGATTAATGGATTGAAATCTAGGTGGCTGCCAATCACCAGTGGTGTCCCTCAGGGCTCAGTTTTGGGGCCAGTCTGGTTTGGCATCTTTATTGATGANAGAGACGTGGGTGTTGGCCTCTTCTCCTTAGTAACTAATGACAGAACCAGAGGGAATGGTTTGAAGTTGAGACAGGGTGGGTTTAGACTGAATGTTAGGAAGCAAATCTTTATAGAAAGAGTGGTGAGGCACTGGAACAGCCTTCCCAGGGAGGTGGTTGAGTCAGCATCCCTGGAGGTGTTTAAGAAACGTGTAGATGTGGTGCTTCAGGACTCCAGGACATGCTCTAGTAATGGCAGGGGTTGTATGGTTTGGGGTTTTTGTTTGTTTGTTTTTGGTTTGGGTTGTGGGTGGTTTTTTTTCTTTTTTTGGTTGGACTCGGTGATCTGAGAGGTCATTTCCAGCCATGAATGGTCTGTGATTCTGTGAAAATCTCGGCATGTCAGATACAGGTATTGGCCCTGGTTTGACAAGTACTTTAGTTTGTATATAATTTTAAACACATAAGTAATTCTAGTCACTCAGGCTTGTATTTAAAAGTGCATTGCTGACTGGGGAATTTCTGGCTCATATAGCTGTTCAAATCTTGGCTCCCACAAGTCTTCCTCCAAATTTAACTGTATTTATACTTTTCTCTCTTGTGGTAGAAAAGTGGTGGCCTGATTTGCTCTGTTAGCATAGACAGCAAATCTGATTTAGCTACCATCTTGTGAGGATCTATCATTTATGCATTGGACAGATAACTTGATGGCAATTAAGATTCTATGGTTAACTTTGAAAAGCTAAGCAATATGTATTGCCAAAGCTGATACGCATTAGCTAGGTTGCATGAAAGTGTAGCCAATTGGCAAAAATTTTACACAAGCTTTTATAAAGTTGGGTGCTTATTCCACAAAGTTCAGAAGTTTACAGAGCTTAAGTAGGGCAGTACAGAATAAGAACCAAGAGACATGTTAGGAATTGCTTTTGCACTGAGACTGGGAAAGAAATGTTTAAGTTCCTTTGAACTAGTTGAAGTAGAACATGAAGCTACATCAGCTCCATGCTATACATAAGATAAATATTGTTTAAAGCTGTAAAGGAGAAGATACAGCACCTTAACTCCTTGGGGAGAGGAAGGACTGCTTGGGTCATTTGTAGGTAAGGGAAATGTATTTAAATCTATGGTGCTATTCCTTGTCCTGGCTTATAAGAAAATGGATGTTTTGCTTTACTTCCACTTTTACCCTAACCTAGATGAATGGGAGAGCTTCTCCTTTCCTCTGGGCAGTGATGCATTGGATTATTCTTTTTGTACTCACTTGTACCATGAGAAGTCCTCAGGATGTCTGCCACTGTGACCCTGGCTGTGGAAGAATCAGCCTATAATAGGGAGGGAGTACTGCCTTACAGTGCAAGCCTTTCCCTTCGTTTTTAATCACATCATTCCCTTGAGAAGTAGGCTGTCTAGCCTGGCCCAGGTCAAAATGGGAGAATGGCAAAAGCAACAAATTACTTGCTTTTCCTGTGAAGCTGTGCTTCTGCTGTTTACCAGCCAAGTGAATCAGGTAAACTTATTTGCTATTTCTTTAAATATGTTTAACTCTTTCCTGTTTTCAAAACTGCCATTGCCTATACTATTGAGGTTTTGGGACACAAACTCTTTTTTAGAAGAGTCTTGTTCAGTGCTAGGTTTTCCACACTGTGAACCATGCATGCCACTGCTTTACACACACATTAAACCCTTTCTCATCTCCTGGGACTTCTGACATATACCTGCATAATTCTCCTGTGGGGTAAGTTGTTCTATAGTTACCAAAATAATATTTATTTTGCCCTCTGCTTGAACATTTGCAACCAGCAACTCTCTGAGGTTGGATGTAGAATTACAAGTGTCATTGGCTGATCAGTACAGGCAGCTGCTACGCTCCTGCAGTACTGCCTGGCCCTGTCAGTTGTCTGTAACTATAGAAGGCAACTTCACATCAGAGGTGGTCTGGCTAGATGAGCACCTTGTAGCCTTTGGCATCACCCTCCCAACTACATCCTAGCTGGCTTTCAGATCTTCAGCATTTCCTTTAGGCATTGGGAAAAGCCAGAAGTAGCTGGGGAGTTCTGTCAGCTGTAGCTGGTGTCTTCTCTGTCAGAAAATCCACAGGTGTTCCTAGGTGCAGACCAAATATCTCCAAGCAAAGCAGTGAGAGATGCGGTGCAGTTTATGACAAGTTTTCATAGCTTCTATAGAATAAATGGGAGCATATGTAGCTCTGTGGGTTGCATCAGACAGCATAGCCTGGTATTGCTCTCTCCTTTCCTCAGCTGTGCAGTCCTGCTATTAAGGGCTTCAGTTCATACTTAAGAGTGAGGATGATCTGAGGTGTGTAAGGGTCTAGAGCATGGCTGGGGCCATGATCATGGGGAGAGGCAGAGCTGACAGAGAGGTGGTATCAGTCACTTTCTGATGCCTCAGAAGGGATATCATGTTCTTCAGATCCAAAGAGAAGCAGCATCTTCACTGTTTGCCTTGTCCCCCTGCCAGGATGAGGCTATAACAAGTAAATGGCTTGGTAATAGGATGAGTTGCAGAAGGGCCCTGGGAGTCCAAGCAGGTGGTACAGCTGGTGATGACAGCCTCAGTCTATGGGAACAGTATGTGTGCTGGAGATAGCCAGGGAGAACTCATTTTAGCAGGCACTGGGCAGACTCACAGTCACATGGGCCCTGGCTCAGCTCTACAGCCTGAGCTTTAGGAAGCTTGAGAGGGAAAAGTTTTCAGAACTTGCATATTGCAACTGAGTGACTCTGCAGCACACCGAGTCTCTTTTCTGGGGCCAATGGGATGTTCTCACAGTCCTATTTCTGCAAGGAGCACAAAATGGAGGGCCATACCCCCCCCAGAATTTCTAATCTGACAGTGTATTTGGAATTGGCTCAGGAATTGGGCAAAGATTCATTTTGAGCATTTGATATGAAGTGTTTGCTTCTGGCTAATCCATACTATGTTACATCCCTCCTTCAGAGCATGATTTAAGAGGACTCTCTGTTAGAAAGGCACTGGCACTTGCTGACTCTGTGTTAGCTCCTGCAGCATTTTGAATACAGCTTAATTCCCCTGTGAAAAGAACTGACACAACCAATCCCCATGAACTCTTCACACTTGACAGAAACACAAGTGAGGAGGTTGAGCCATAATAATTAGGAAATTGGGATCAAAAGGAGGCAGGCTTAGTCCAAACTGTTTTGCTCAGAGGCAATACTGCAGATTGTAATATACAACTTAATTACTGAAGAACATTATTTCTGCAAGTGAAGGCAGTTTCCAGAGTGGAAAAGCTGCTATAAATATAGTTCTAAATTCTACTGAGGTTAGGAGAGCATGAGTTTGAATAGTATTTAAAAGAGCAAAAGGAGACTGTCATGTACCATTGTCCTATTTCTGGTGTCACTCCTCAGTGGAAGGGCCATTGTCACCCATCTGGCTTCATATGTCATTCATAAACAAGAAACCAAGAGCAAGATAGAAATGGTGTTGCTTAAAATCCTTTTCCAAATAGAAGTTGTCCTACTCCAGAGCAGTGCCAAGCATCTTCAGTTTAGGGCTGCAGTTGCTCTGTTAAAGGCATTCTGAGCTCTATGTTCTATGAACAGTCCTGTTTTATGTCTCAGATACTTGAGCAGAAAATGGATAATTACCTATGTCCTTACAAAAATAATGAGACATCCAAATAATGAACATCTGTCTGTAGGAGGGACTGGACCAAAACATCATTATGTAGACTAGTAGAAGCAGCTCTGGACAGGTCACACCAATGCAAAACAGAGTATCCCCAAATAATGGAGAAAGGAAGAGGGACCATCTGTGGACAGGAGGTAGGATAAAAAGGAGGCTGCTTCCTCCAGCAACTCGAGAGACCTCATACTCTCCCTTTATTCAAATAAAGTTAATAGGGAACCTCACTTTGCCTCTCGGGACCAATTAATTAATTATTTTCAAGACATTTTTCTTTACATACTATATTAACAAAAGGCTAAACTGCAGGAGACATTCATCCTGCCCCATACTTTGCTGTTCCCCTTTATTCATTTGCTCTACACTGTCTAGTAGAGCCTGGACTCATGGGATGGATGTGAATTTAAGATTTTAGGTTGTATATATATCTGTATTCACAGTCTGAGAAATGCAAAGGATTCCACATGTCTTAGCATTTGTTTTCATTTTTTTTGTCTCATATGACATGTAGCTTCACTGAGGATTAGCTATCAACAGCCAGTAAGTACTACTTACACAGCAGTAAGTTAGATACAAGAGTTCCTGAGTTATATAATATTGTACAGATTTGCAGACTCAGTAAGACCTATTTCCTCATGAGTAGGTTGTGGTTTTTTTTTCTTTCTGGCTATGTAGTCTATATTGAACTTTTTCAGAGCAGTGACTGAAGTAGTATTTACTGAAGGAATTTTAGCACTAAAATTTCTTAGTACCTTAGGGATTTTTCCAGAACAAAACATTACCAAATTACTGGCTGATCATCGGAAAAATAGTGTTCCAGAATCAAAACTGTGGACTTTTTTTTTTTTTAATCAGAGAGAGAGATTCTCACAGTTTGTCATGTTTATCTCTGATGTGCTGTGGGGTTAGTGCTTTCATTACATTACTGTAAAGTAATGGTAATTCTCTGCCTCTCAGCATTCTTGAAAGAAAAGTGCTAGAACATTCTATCTCTGGATTTGCTTTTTGGTCCTTTTTAGGGTTGTGTGTGTGGTTTGCATTAGTACTTGTTTCATATTTTACCTCATAGGATGCAAGGTTCTTCAGCACTCTGAGGCTTTACTGTTGTTTTCTTCTGTGTGGCAGGTCTTTTATTCAGTGCTTGTTGGAGTTTATTTTTTTCTGCTGTGGTCAAGTATTATTATTTAGCATCTTTGAATAAAATGACACCTAATATAAACAGTGAAACATTCCAGTAGATAAAATATCTCAACAGAGAAGAGGGGGGAAAAAGGGTCAAGATCACAAAGCCAAATCCACAAAGTTACATAGGTGCTCTTGGTTCTCGTTTCTGCCCTGTTTTTGAGATTTTTTTATAACAGGTATCAAATATTCCTACTTATTTCTGCCAGGGCGACTGGAATTTTTCTAGACAAAACATTATTTAAAATGGACTGCTTAACTTTTCCCTATTGCTCCTCTCCCTTCCCCTACTCTCACTTCACCTCACCTCACCATTGCTGATGTGCACTTGCAGGTCATTAAGTTCAAATAAGTAAGTAAGTTCATCAGTGGGTAGAAAGTAATCATTAGGCATTTTCTAAGCTAGAACATGTTTAGATAGATTGTTAACATAAGAAAGTAACCAGAGTAACATTACTGTTTTGTCTAAAGCTGGAGCCTATGAGAAGTAGGTGAAAGTTGAAACATTTTCTGTTGAAGTGGTATCCCACTGACTTCTGTAACACGGAATACTGTCTTCAAATGAGTGGGAACACTATCCCTTGTCTTTATGCATTCTTTTGGACCTTGATATTGCATACCATTTTGAGTAGCAAGTGATTTCACATCAATGTGTTCAGCATATAAAGAGATTGTTATACAGAGATAATAAGTTGTTGCATGTTGTTGAAATATTCATATTTTGTAGCATATGTAGCAAGTTTTTATGGAGAGAAAAATGCTTTTGATTATGTTAATTCATGGTTGATACTTTCCTTTTGTCATTGCAAGCAGCAGATGAAGGGATGCAAATGTACATGTTCAGTAGCGAAACTGTGGCAAATCATACAGCAGGTACTGATCAGGGAAAAACAAACAAACAACAACCCACAACCTAGAATATGTGGGTTTTTTTTAGCAAGTGAGAATCTAATTGCCTTCTAGAGTTAAGCTATAACTGCTCTGAATTTTATCCCTTACAAATGATTGCTTCAGGCAAAATCCTCCCCATTGTGCAACATTTGAATAACATTCCAGTGTTACTTTGGTGCTCTATGACAGGTTAAACCTTGTGGAAATGGACCAAAGAAATGTTGCCATTGCTTTTCATCCATTCATAAGCCGGTGATAATGTCTGAAATTGGAGGAAAGCCTGAGCAGTAGCATGCAATTCTAGTAAGAAGTAAGAAAAGTAAAGGCAGAATGTGTACCAGGACATTTTTGGCACGTGTGTGTGTGCTGTGATTCTGTGACACAGGCTCCATGCAGAAGGCACAGTTGGAGGGATTAGTTACACTAGGAGCAAGATTTTGCCACTCTCTTAGAATTTCATGTGTTTTTTTTTATTTGATTTGGACCATGCTCTGTAGTTTGACAATGAGATTAGAAGCTTTTTTGTAACTTTGAAGGGCATAGATCTTGGAGAAAAGACAAATAAGGTCATGATTTGTATCTTTGCCATGATTTTTGGCAGTATTTTGCGGAATTATTTTGCATATTAATTGTGCCATCTCTATCCCTCTTTCAAGCTTTTATTTCAGTGGGTCTGTAGTACATTTTGAAGCTGGCAAGAAGTTCAAGAAGGTGTATCAGAGGGCTCTATCTTGTAACATTGAATTTTATGAACAACTATTTTGACTGTTTATGACAGTCTAGATAGCATATTTCTTCACTTGGTAGAGACCAAAGTATGTGTTACAAAATAGTTAGAGTAGTGCCACAACCATGAGCTAGAAAGGTTTAGTCCTTGTTCCATAGTGCAGGAAATTTGGAGAATGAAAATAATAAATATATTAAAAGAAAAATCCACAAATACTTCAACCACTAAGGCTATTGGACAGAGAAGGAGAAATACGCCTCTGCTCTCCTTTATATGAAACTTTGTCTAATAATTACATTTGCAAGTGCTTTCCATGTTTAGGCCTACAGGTGAAGAAAAAATACAGGGAAATATCCTGAGAATCTAAGTAGTTCCCGAGTAACTGACCAATTCAGAAGTATTAAGACACAAGTACTTTTACATGTTCCTGTTTATAAAAGCATAAGCCCGAAGAATACTAGGCAGCAGCTCATAGGGGTTTTGAGGAAGCTGGTAGCAAACAAATACCACTCAGGCACATGAAAGTAGCAAATGGATACCTGGTTTTAGTGATTTTGCCCCAAGTGCCTACCATGGTAGTCACATAATGGTTGGCATGGCCACACTGGAAATCTTCTGTGCTATGAACTAAGCAGCAAGAAATCTGTCCTGTTGCTGAGGGCCTGCCATAGGATTTCATATTTGCTGATACTTCATTTCTCATTCCAAACAGGAAATGGGGAGATTTCTGGACTTTCACCATGTTTCCTTCTCAAATTGTTCTAGGTACAGTTTGTCATCCCAACCTAAACTTCACAAGACCTTGCTTGGCACTGAGAAGAGAGAAAACTCATTTGAACAGGCATAGCTTGTGTGTGCATCTGGTGTACACAACTTTGTCCTGTGTTCATACTAGAACAGTGTCATATAAGGGTTTTGCAAGTAGCTAGTAACATTTTTATGAAAATGTTGCTTGTTTTAAAACCATTCTCTGGTTGATCCCTAGGAGAGAACGCAGCAATTCGCCTTGTGCTCATGCTGTTTAGCTTTCACTAAACACAAGGAAAGCAGCTTTTGGTTTTTCAGAGCTAAGCTTTGGCTTTTCTGCAGACCTGTGTGAGGGGTGACACGTTGCTTTAATGCCTTGGGTACAAAAATGTTTAGCTTAGAGGTGTGCCTAAATAGCTTTACTACACAAACTTCAATAGTCATAGAGGTAGCTATTTTAGTTCAGTTTAAGCCTAGCAAAAATAACATATGAAACTAAAACTAAAAGAGGCCATGTAGCCTTTTGTACTAATTTAAGTGCACTGGTCTAAATTTAATTAGTGCAACCTTTTTTTAATGCAAACAATGGTTAAGTGCTGCTACGAGCAGGAGAAGGAAAATTGTCAGTGTCAATACCTTACAAGTGACGTGGATTACTTTTATCAGTAGTGGAAAGATTGGGGATTAAAATTTCTAGAGAAGCTGTGTTTTTTCCCCACAATTGTTCTCTGTCATAGAAGACAGGAGTGAACTCAGACTGATTTTGTCCAGATGGACTTGGAACATTATATGGCAAGAGGCTACAATAAGCAGTTAAAAACCTTCCAACTAATGAGTTTTAATAAGAATTCCCATATCAAATTTAGCTCTGAAGTAACCAGAAGCCTAGAATTGTCTTATACATTTATTTACTACTAGAATGTCTTGTAAAACCACTTCACAATGAAGAACAGGCAGTAGAACATTCTCCTGAGTGTTACGATTATTCACTACCAGTTTGAAAACAAGTCCATACCTGAGCATTCTGTTTGATTTCTGGCATCTAAGCTTCCTTCTCTCATGTGTATGAGCTATTACACATGATAATGTTAGGACAAAACAGCATAACAAAAGTCACTCTGCCATTAAGGGAGCATGCACAATACTTAGACAACACACATAACCTCATCAGCTTTTAATGTCATTTCCAAAAGGAACTTAATTACTAATGTAATTTTAGGCAGTTCCTGTTTTAAGTGGAACATATACTGAAATTTCTAGTGCTGATTGTTCCAGCAGGGTTATATTGAGCTGCATTTATGTAGACATTGAGAGAAAGCAGTGACAAAACATGCACTATTCTTGTGGTCTTCACTTGCTTTGGCATGGCAAAATTCACGATTTCAAGGAAGTATTCTGTAGAGCTCTGTACAGCTACATCACTAAGCTTTAATTGTCTTCTGTTCTTAAAATAGAAACCATTAGAAACTAGTGTAGTAGTGCTTTTTTTCTTTCTTAACCGATCAATCTAGTCTCTAGCCTGCAGCCATTGTTAAACTGCTAATAAAGAAGTGCAATGGAAGTTAGCTAGCAATTTTTCTTAAATTCAGAGAAAGTAATTCCACGATTCCTTTTCTCAAGGCACTTGATACTGCATTTGGTGGAGAAAACTATGTTCTCAGAACTATTCCCATAGTAATAAATCTGTATTGACCTCTGGCTTAGCTTAAGAAACACCTTATCAAGGATGGCTTTTCCATTTCAGAGAGAAAGCGTAAGTGGACAATATACTTGTATTCTAAAATAACTAGAAGAGATCGTTTGTGTGCAAGGTGTGTATCTGCTTAACCTTACATAGTATTAATAGTTTTCCAGCATAAGATTTGAGGGGTTTGTAGCTAGTTTACATTCCCATAATGCATATCCCAATATTCCTTAGCATGTGCAAAGGATGACAAGTATCAATACTTCATACAACTATATTTAATAAGTTATTACAGAAAAAAATAAAGTCCAAACTACAAAGTTTAAGCAGTTGTAAGCAATAGCAGCATTGAGCTCCATGTTTAGTCACAGTACTGCAGTTCCATACAAGCATTAGTCCAAGCCAGAAAGGAAGAAGCCTTGTTAGAATTACTAGCAAAAACAATCTAAGAGAACATGTAATAAAAGATACAGTACATTTAAAATTAGTTGAAAAACAAGTACAGAGATCTTAGCTGTGAATGCTCTAAAGTTACGTCCATTATTTTGACAGTAAAATTACAAATACCTAATACTTTATACCCCAACAGAACCATGTCCAGGGAGAAGGAAAAAAAAAAAAAGAGCCAAAATTATCTCTTATTAGCACCCTGGTTTTCTACTTACTGCTGATCTTTTACTCATGTAAATTTGAGCATGTCAGAATTATGTGACCAATGTGACTTCTGACCAGCTACCCATTTGGGGTATAGTCACTAACATGAATACAAAATACTCTGTGGTATGATAGAACACTCTAGCAGCAAGGATTAAGAAGTTTGTCTGGTTTTAAAAAAGGGGGGGAAAAAAAGGAAGGAAAAGAAAAAGGATTTAGTTGACACCATACAAACCAGCATAAAAGCAACTACATACAAGCCAGATTAAATGAAAGAGACATTTCTACAAATCTGTGACTAGTCTTTCACTCATACCTTGCAAGTAGAGATGTCACAATACTGAAATATTAACATGGGAGCTTTTCCCAGTTAAGAGCCTTTTTTTTTTTCTTTTTCTTTTTTTTTCCTACTCTAACAGATAGTGAAAACAGCAAAGTTATTTGCTAACTGCATATTTGCAATACAATTTGTTTTAGCCCATGCCTTGCTAGCAGGCTATAAAATACAAGCATGTAGGCAGAAATATAAGCATAAACTTTGTACCACTTAGCAGGAATTTTTTTTATTCCCTCTTCTGTCCTTAATCTCTTTTGTTTGCAATTTGTGTACATTCCAACCAGTAGTACCTAATTTGAGTCTAAATTTTACTTCACTATTTGATCTAGTCTATACATTACTTACAGAACTGAACACACAGAGGATACACAATAGACCAACTCTGGACATGTTTCTTTCTGCAAGTTACAGATGAGCCACTCTAACACACTAGCTTAAGTTAGTCTAAAAGGTCATCAGTAACTTGAAGTAATTGTGTTGTCTAGAGAAAGTCCCTGTATGCCCTGTTTACGCAACACCAGTTTTAGTCTGGATTGTTCCAGGTGCCAGAACAGAGTGTCACTGGCTTCAGGAAGGGGTTTCTTCTGGCTGCATAGGGAAACAAAAGTGATGTAAATGCAGGTGATGTGAAAGGTGTTTTGATACTGGCACGTAGTACTGCCAGTACAAGAGGAAAAAAGAGACAAAGACACAAGAGAGGCAGAGAGGAACAGAGAAGGACAAAGAAGCTGAACAGATGTTCAGACATGGTGGCAATATGGGTTACTGCATTGCTACCAGGAAATGGACATCCATTATTTTGCATACACTACACAGTAAGTTCATCAGAAAATTTTGTGGGTACCTACAGTCTGCTCCATGCTGCCACTGATAAATGTATGCAGGAAGGAAGTTGTGCAGGAAAGGGTCAATTTAATTAAATAAATAACCTGGTGGCAAAATACAATGAAGAATATATATTTCAGGAGGTTCAATCTAAGACTACTGAAAAGAGAGTTTGAGTCCATGATGAGAAAAGTAATGGAGCATTATGCTGAATGGGCAGGGTCAAAAACCCATTGTTTCAACAGATTTAGTTCCTTACAATGGCAATAGTATTTCATCAACACTGGTGGTGTATAAATCTAGACAGTGAACTGGTACTGTGACATCCCTATTATCTTCCTAAATCATTCTGATAAAGGAAAAGGCTTTTCAAAATATCACATTTTTTCTGCTTCATTCTGTCATTTTATTGCCCAATTCTTTGTTACAATTTTCCAATCACTTTACATAACCAACCATTTTCATCATTGCCACACTATTGTAAACCACATCAGCAAGTTAATACATAAAGCTTTGCATTCAAAAAACTAGACACTTTAGTAACAATATTACAAAGATTTTAGCTTCAAAAATAACTGAAAATGAAAAAAATAAACTTTTAAAGAATTAGCATCATAAAATTAATTTATTCCAAGTAAAAATACAAAATAATATTAATGACATTGACCAGATATGAAAGTCTCTCCCAGAAACAACTATATTAATGGTTGAGAAAGCACTCCTTAAAGAAAATACGAAATAAAAATGAAAAATATGTAAATATGTTCAATTTTTCTCTTAGCAAAAAATCTTTCTAAAAATAACAATGAAAATTTGTCTCAGTACAAAGGCTACATTACTATTGAAAAAATACCAGCATGAAGAAAAGGTACATATTTGACAGTAGAAAAATGATTTTAGTGAATCACAATGTCTAAAGTCTGCAATGAAAATAAATCTGCAATAAAGATTTATGCCTTTTTTCATTTTTCTTTTTTTTTTTTTATACAAACAGTACAAACAGTATTGCACATAACAACAAATAGTCGAGGTTAGGTTAGCCTTCAAAAAATTCGACTAGTTCAAGTCTCACATCAGAAAAGGCCACAATAGGACCTGTTGTACCCAGGGGCTTCTTAAGTTGCAGTTCAGAACTTCATATTTTAAAAAATAACTTTTTTTGAAGGATCCTCTTTTAATATAACATATTAACAACTCAGGGGCACATTCATTTACAAAACAAAAGGGAGCATGTCATAATTTAATAAACTAAAAAAAGTTCTCTTTAAAAAAATACAAACAGAAGAACTCTCACAATTCTGGTCAGTCGTGCATAATCACACTTGATTATAAATATACAAATTAAGGGAAAATATTTTTTCACCTTCTGTTCACAACTTTCAGCACCAAATGGAGTTTGCGTTTACACCTTTTCTTTATGATGATTTACTTTTAGATTTAATCCAACATGCTACATTGTACACTCCCCAGCCTCTCTCTCTCTCTCTCTCTCTCTCTGGGGGTATTTTTCTACATGAAAGAGGGGTATTTCTTCAAAAAGGTTTACTTCTTTCACATAATTAGGTAGATTTCTGTAGGTTAGCTATGATCTTTAATATTACAGTTATAAAGCTCTAACTTCTTCATTTTCAAAAAAACTCAAATAAGCATGAAAAAAATAAAGTTACCCATCTGTTAAATCATTTTTCTTGCAGAATTAAATTAATATATATTTTTCTGAATAAACTTACTTAGAAAATATCATTTTCTTTCCTATATTTCAAAATTGAGGTATTGCAAAAGATCATGTCAGTCAGAAAGCATGCCTTTTTCTTTAAAAAAAATCATCAGCCGACTGTTGAAAACTGTCTAGATACAAAAAGTAGTGCATAACAAAATGTCTTGTACAGATGAAAAAAAAAACAAACAACAAAACAAAAACAGAAAAGACACCTGGGCTGGGAAAAGTAATATCACAAAAATGCCCAGAAGTTAACTTCAAAAGGGATAATTATAATAAGCATTTTAAACCAGTAAAAAACTATTTTTTTCTATTTTTTCTTCTTTTTTTTTCCAAAAACAAAAAAATCCTTTCAAAGCCAATACTCGCAACTAAACATTGGGAAAAACAACTTGCTAAATTAGACACAAAGACATCACAACAAACAAAACCCAGAACATAGAAATCTACTATGCGGTGTCATATCCAGTCAGATTGTCCCCAGAACAGCAAAACAAAGGAGGAAAGAAAAAAAATATAGTGTACACATTCTCACAATCATTAGTATACCAAGTGTGTTTATATTTATATGCTATCTGCAGCCCCACAGTTCATGCTAAAAAAATGTCCACTGTGTTAGCAGGTCTTAACTGTATTCAAGCTTCACAGGATACATCCAAGGATTAGAGAGAAAACGCCACATCCACAGAGCAGACATCTTATGTCACTTTTATATGCAGACATTTCTTTAGCACCACTTTTTTTTCTTAACTTTCTTAAATGTGCCTAGTTTATTATTTTGACAGACTATCTAATCGGTAGTGTATGTATGCTAATATGAGCTCTTTGGTTTTCTGGACAAGGTCTGCAGCTACGTAAGTGATGCAAGCATTAAGAGAGAGATTGTAACTAAGAGCTCATTTCTGTTTACGTACCTGTTACGAACTGTCAAAAACGTGTTAATGGTGGATACAGAGGCTTTAACAGTTAAGTTTGATCACAGTACTAGACATAATCACTTTACTATATAAAATAAATTGCACGATATATAACAGAGCACCGCAAAGTACTTCATCTACCATCCACAAATTTGTTTTAAAAATATCCTACAGCTAGTTTTTATATTTGTTGTAATATAGGTCATTCTGTAATGGGCTGATCCTAATTTCAGAAGCATTACATTTACTGAGGCATGCCTTCCTCCAGTCAGTAATCAATTTTTTTTATTACTGAGTATTTTGTAGCCTACGTAGAGTCATAATTTGTGCATTGTGGGCAGGTTTTTATATTAGACATATATAAAATTTATTGCATGCAGCAACCTGATTAAGTAAACATGCAGTCAAAAAATATTGACCTTCCTTGGAAGCTTTTCCATATGCTATACTGATCTCCTTTC
Source organism: Bucco capensis (assembly GCA_013396975.1). NCBI lineage: Eukaryota > Metazoa > Chordata > Aves > Piciformes > Bucconidae > Bucco > Bucco capensis. The sequence continues at coordinate 102,198 of VWZO01011734.1, read as the reverse complement.
AGCAGCCATCGCTATTTTAATCACATATTCATTTTTTAATTGATACCCTAGCCTGAATAGAGTATTATGGTATTAGTAATACCATTTTAATAGCAGCAAAAGCTATTGCAGCATACATTTACATAACACTAAGAGACCTAACAAAAAAAAACAAACCAAAACAAACCCCAAAAAACAAAACCAATGAAACAGAACAAAACCTCAGCAAAACAAAAGAAAAAAGTCTGATCCAGCTTATGAGGTATCATCCTTACAAGTCAAAATGGAGAGCAACTAAAGGCTTATTTTCTTGAAGGGTTATTACTACTCTGAATGACCCAAACTAATGATTGCTGAATATCTCTTTAAGTTTTTGCTACATCTGCCACCTACTTGTGAATATTACCTTTGGTAAGTCATCTGCTAGGGGCAAGTCTAAATTTCTGAAAATAAGTGCATGCTCCAGTTTAAAAACAAAAATAATTATAATAAAAAAAACTTCATCACATACACACCAACCCAGTGAAGGCTGATGAGAATGGCAGTCTACATAATGTCACTAGTGACAAGTCTTGTGTAGGAAATTAAGGTACCAAGCAGATGTTTGTGTGAATCAAAGTGCAAAATCAGTACAGTTACACTCTGCCTGTTTGTATTATACTGGACACTGAGTTCAGTAATGTGACTGTAAATAATAATAATAGTAATAAAAAGACCCATATCTTCATTAAAGTTGAGAACGAATGCACAGATTTCCAGAACACTAAGCCCTGAGGCAGTGCTCTCTTTTCACTCCATTTTATTAACTCCAGTACGTGTTGCAGGGTGAGGCCTGGGATTCTGGTTCAGCTCCAGCGGAACGGGACATGGCGGGGCCGATCACCTCCCTCCTTTACCAGTGGTTTGTGGAACTCTCGCCCAGCACGAGAGTGTATGCTTGCCCAGCAGTATTCACAGTAATACTGCAAACAGGTAACATTGGCACAAAAGAATGGAGCAAATTTTCCACCACAGCGAGTGCCCTGGCATTCATCACACATCTGATCATCCAGCACATATGGCTTCACTTCCACCTGCCCCAGGAAAAACAAAAATCACTATAAGAAGATTACAAAGTTTTGCTAAATACGAACAGAAGGAACAATATTTTAATCCTTTTGACTTACTGAAGTTTTTCAACTGATGCTGGATAAACCCAATGATGCTGGTAGTTAAATTTTCATACCAACAACTTTACCTGTCAGAAAGTCTCAAGAAAGGAAGATGTGCTTCCGTAACTATTCAGCGTTTCTTGGAAAAGTTAGGTATGTGAAAGTACTAAGATGGAAGTACAGGAAAGATAGCATCTCCAAGGATTTTGCTGCTAAGAAACCTGAGGAATGTGAATGTGGTTGTTACAGGGGCAGGACATGAGAAAGCAGCATTTAGGAAGAAAAATGATAAAGAACAAAATTGTATTTCTAAACTTTAGAAGTCTGGTGAGTTTCAGAGTTTTTTCCAGACAGATTTTTGTTTCTTTGGGCTGGGTTTTTTTGGTGTGTTTTTTTTTTTTTGTGTAAACTGTAAAATGCAGGACATCACTAATAAATAAAGAGAAGATTAAAATTAAATAAGATTAAATGCACTTGTATTAAATACTCTTTGTTATGATGGCAAAAATCACTAAAGATTTTTACCTCTAAAAATGTAGCTCTAAGATTTCATAGCTGTTCCAACTACAGCCTTGCCATTAATTACAAATAGGCTGTACAGCTACTGACTTTTGTCCTACACTCAAGTTGTAAAGATCGTAGGATTGGAATTCTTTTTGGTTTTAAAGCACTTGAGCCAAACAGAAATATTTTGCTGCATGAATAGGCACTTGCAATGGTAGTATCATAGAAGCTGACAACATGACAGTTTTCTTATGTGTGTCTTTCCTAAGAATCAAGCCTACACATTTAAATTGAGTATTTCTTCATTCTGGGGAAATCATTAGTTTATGAATGTGTAATTCTTACAGCTCTATGAAATAGAAATATACACACTTTTATTATAAGTGATTTTGCTATAAGTGAACAAGTGCTACTCTGGCAAGGAAAATGTATTGCAAGGAAAACTTGATTCCAGTATCTATGCTTAAATACATATGGTAGTAAAGAAACACTGAATGAGATATTCAGTTGAAAAACAAGAAACCTATTACACAAAAAAGCTTGATGCTGAATTTTACTTCAGCTTATCCTGATCACATTTCAACAAATGCTACTCATCTGAAGTAAAATTTATGTAGTGAATTATATTTCTTGCCTACAGAATGGCTAGAATGGCCAATTTTGCTTTTAATTACACTGTGCTACTAGTATTGCATGGAACAAGTCTGAATAACTGCCATTTTGAGTATCGGATGCCTTAACACTAAAATTAGAAGCATCATGTAAAACAGAACAGCACTGTCTCAAATGGAATTGGAAGAAAGCAGGTCCAATGTCTAGCACATCTCTGGATTCCTACCTACTCATATTTCCAAAGTATGAATTGTGAAGGTCTCAAATAGATTCTCTTTCCCATCCCTTTTCTTGTTTTGGATACTAGTGAAATAGTTTTCAGAACGTATGCTGTACAATTCAGAGATTAGATTTAAATACTACTATTTACGGACTGATTAAGAGACTTCATTCTTCTTCAAACTCACAGATAAACTTATTTTAAAAACAGATAAAAGATAATTAAGTTTACTTAAGTTATCAATCAGCCAACTGGGAAAAAAATATCAGCTAGCATCATTTGTAGCTCTAATCCTAAAGCCTAGAAAAAAACTCAAGCCTTTAAGCATGGTTGATATTCTAAATCTCAAAGGGTTTAATACTGGGAGTAAGACTCCAAAATTAATTTTCCTAGTCTCTCTGTAAGATTTTTCAGAATTCAGTGGACAAGAAATATTTAGAAACAGCCTTGTTCAGGTAAACTCATGAGGCATAGCAGCACCATAGGAAAACAGTTTGATGACTTATAACTCCATAACCTCATGTACTTCGACAAAAAGTTCCGTACAGATTTTTAAAAAGAAAGTAAAAATAGCTTGGACTTGGCAACTGTCTGGTTTTGTATGTATATTGCACACGATAGACACACACAGTATCTGTCAAGATGACTTCTTAAGAAACAATTTGGATTAGATTAAGTAGAAAACAAGCCATCTCTACTGCAAAAATACATTGCACGCTGTATGTTCTTTTGAATAATTCTAAATACCAATTCCTCAAAAACATAGGTTGTGTTATTTATATGTGTGATCAAGAGGTGAAGACAGAAGGTCTAAAGGAAAGAAAACCTTTGAAATTAAGTAATGTTTTCTTTTAATGTCTTCAACTCTGATTTCAGTAAATACCTTAACTTCACTCTGTACTTGAAAAGCCCCTTAGAAACCAGGATTTGTTATAGACTGAACAAATTATCTCATTCCCTCCTCCCTTTTTGCCTATCAAGCATCTATTGGCATTTGGGTTTGGTTAAATAATTCTCAAGATCTCTGAGGTCAGCACTGCCTATTATGATAAACCTGTGTTGTAGGAACCTCAAGTCTAGGTGTACATTGCCAAAAGAAGATTTTGCCTAGCAAGAGTAGAAATGCCAGAAGCTATATAAATAGCCACCAACTAAAAGCTGTTGATGTACAATAAGCAAACATCTAAAGGAGGAGAAAGAAGCTGGGAAATTCTACAGTGTTTGACCTTCAGAATTCAAAACAAAACCAAGAACAAATGAGCTTACAACCACCTATTTTCTGGTTTTAGTGCTGAACAGTTACTTAAGATGTTTAAGATTTTTTTTTCAGTCTGCTTTAGCTGCTTAAATAAGCATTAAATTATTAAATTAACAAATGTCATCTAAAGAACAGAGCTTACAGTGTTCTCCAACATACTAAAATAAGGATGTTTTTCATTTATGTACAGTTTTGTGAGTTACAATGATTCTGTTTCATGCTATTTTACTTACCCGTTTATCAATGTCATTATGTTGGAGCTGGACAAAGCGAGCACTGATAGCAGCAATATAGCTCTGCTGATTGGAGAAAGCCACTCTGCCAGCACCTTTTGGATACTTCAACTCTGGGTCTGTATCAATGCCAGCATAGCAGACACCTCCATATAAACGGTCCATAATCATTGCCAATTCAACTGCAAGAAGTCAATTGCTAAATATTAGAAGTTTAACATAAACAATAGTGTGGTGGTTGGCTTGTTGCAAGTAAAAAAAAAAAAAAAGCAAGCAAGCACTATTTGCCTTATTTGTCTTCCAAAGTCTAAAAGAGCAAACCCAACATCAGTTTTTAACAGACTGAATGAATCCTACTTGTATTATTAGTAAAACATAAAGGCAAAACCCAGAATCTGTAAAAAGAAACTTCATGTGACTGAAGTGCTAAAAAGAACAATGCAGAGTTACCTTGCTATGATCTTTGGAAAACACAGAGTGTGTGTGTATATATATATATATTTTTTTTTTTTTTTTTACATACACTATGTACCTTTTCTGCTTAATCTGGAACCCCCTACTACCTGTCCTATATTCTCCTTCTACTCACCAGCTCGGAGGGGCCGTGGAACTCCACCAACAAAGATAGTTTTTCTTGGATCCAAAGGCTGAGACCCATCCATCACAAAGTCACTGTCACTTAGGTTCCAAGGTCGAATTTGCACCTGTATTAAGGAGTGGTTTTGGCAGAGACACTTGACAACTCAAAATTAAGAAATAGCTGCCAAATCTTTCCCTAATTAAAAATATAATTTTAACTTAGTAAAAGCAGTAAATCGGTGGTATAAGTGCCAAATCAAATTGAGAACATAGCTTATATGTCTGAAAGAAGCTGGGCAATTCACTTATCACCTCTAGAGGCCAGGCTCGAGTTAAATTTCATCATAGCAAGCTCTTACCTGATTAATTCCCTGACCCTAATAGCCATAATAAGAAATCTGTGAAAGGACTTTCAGAATATTTTACCATGTACATGCAATTACAGTTTCAGTTTGGGCTTCTGGCTTTCCCAAAATCACATACAGAGATCCACAAATTTTAAAGCACTGATAGGAGCGGAGATAAGATTAATTTCTCTCCTTGGACACAAAAGGAGTTTTTATAATGTATGAATGCTTACATGGTTAATAAGAAATCCTTATATTACTCAGAAAAAAACCCGCTCAGAGTTTATTTGGATAAAGTTCTTCATTCATCCATTCTTTCAATCCTAGAAATCACATAAGCACACTCACTGTGCTGTAATATTGGGTTCTTCATTTATCTGTGCAAGCTTTAAAAGGCAGCACATTTTTTATCTAATCTGTATGTATCCATAGCCTCAAAAAAGACAAGCATTAAAGAATGTTAGAGATGTGAACAAGAGAAACAGGTTACCATATGTCTTCTATTCTGCTGTAGCTGTTTGTATTACTTGTTTTTACCCTGCAGTTTTTATAAGGGAAATGAGACCTGAATTATAAATTGATTAGCTATAGCATGCAGAAAAAACAATAACTAAGAAACCTAATGAAGTAGAGGTGGTATCTGGAGTTACCTGGATTTTAATGTGGGGGGGGGTGTTTAAGTTTTTTCATTTCATTGCATAGGGTTTTATTTTCTTTCAAATAATATAGAGAGTAAAAATATAATTCAGTTGTTTTACAGCTAACATTATAAAAGGATGCATATTCCTGTGAGATACTGAAAGTACCAAATATAAAAGTTAACTGAACATGGCATTTATCAGAACGAAACAAATGTTAAAACCACATTATGCTGATACAGAAAGTCAACTCAATGTAACAGCAAGGACAGCAAAAGGAAATGGATAAGTCAATTCACCGTATTTCTTTCCTTCTTTATTAACTGAAAAGAGTAACAGCAAATGGGTTAGCAACCAGCATTAAGTGTCAAGGCATAGATACTTACTGGTTTATCCTTGATTGTGGGACTTGACACACACAGGTAAAGTTTCCCATCTTCTTCCAGACAGGCATCTATCAGAGCTTGTACAGAGCTTTCTTCCTGGAACAGCAGAAAGGCATAACCTTGGAAAAGACAGAGGCACAAGAAAGAAAAAATTTATTAATAAAATGTTTTATAAATTAAGAAGACAAACCCAAGAAGTAAATAAAATATACAAATTACAAATAACTATGGCTGTTAAGTTTGTTTTCAAAAATTAAATTTACTAAATTAGATCATAACCTTATGTAGTACTGATTTCAGATGAGTGCTGCATATGATTATGTTTGTTTAATTGATTTTAAGCAGTTAGATAGCATATAGGCTGGTGAATAAGGATTTCTTATTATCCAGTAACTGTATCAGAGCCATTTATCAGTTGTATCTGCTAGTAACAGCGATCATCATCTCATCAGTAACCAAGTTTCTGGTTACGATATGTAATGAATAAATACTAGAAGAAAGAATAAAAAGAGTAGACAGGTAAACAGATAAATAGAAATCTACACTCACATACTTAACTATGACAAGAAGTGCTCACCTAAAAACAATAAGCACGTGCAAAAAAGAATGGCAAGTATTGGCTTTTATTATGAGCCAAAGACCTGCTGTTATTTATATTTAAATAAAGCAGTTCAACAGAATGAAATAAATAAGAATGTTCAATTAAAATTGCTCCAAGTGATTCAGAATGCAAGGACTTGAAATTAGCCAGTAAAATTGTCTGTGGCATTCAGTGCTCTCTGAATGCAGCTGTCAAGAAAGCTTTCTTCAGTTTTAGTTAACGTGGCTAAATACGAATGAAGATTTGACCCAAGCAGTCCGTGCTTTTGTTATCTCAAAAGTGAAACTAATACAACACAATCTACAGTAAGCAAAGCCACCTAAAGACTGGCTGTGAGGGCTTTCTATTGAGCATGCATTGCTCTTTTGCCCTGTAATCAGTATAGTTTTCTCATGGAATGTTGGTTTTGACCTTTGTAATTTGGCACATGCATGTCTTACAGGCTACCTCTTTTAAGAGAATCTGCAGCAATTAGAAGCATCTGGAATTCAAGCAGGGACTGATAGACCTTCTCTGCCTAAGAATCTTGACACAACTAAGCACCTACACAGAGACACCGTATTTAAATTATGATAACTCTTGATACAGCTTTACATAGTCTATTTGCCATGAATATAGTAGTGATTCCCCCTAATTTTGCACTATCGAGTGAATACTATTTGGCAAGCCCTTTTTCTAAAAATAATATACAACACTGATACATGCAAAAGTTTACAATAGGCACTGAAGAAATGTTTTCCTCTGTAGAGTTAGTATCTACCAAATTAGCTCTTATTCTACTACTTCTAATCCTGTTACATCTGTGGTAGTTGGAATTGACAGCCATTTGGGGGTATAGTAAATGGTATGGTCATAGTTCCCCAAACCAGTTAAAATTAACCAAACGGATACTTGTTTATTTTCTCTGGCTGCTAGATTACAAGACAGTCCAAGTTAGTAAGAATTCCTGTATCAGGCAAAGGAGAAAATAAACTTGGCTTTGTGTAGACACCATTCAACTCAGCATGGCATAGCTGATAGAATTTATCACAGATTATTATCTTCTTGTCAAGGCCAAAATATTTCTTATGAGTTCAAGGTGATCCAACTTCATGCCTTTCATCGCTCGCAAGGAAAACACTGACTACATTTCAGAGCATCCATGAATAAAAGATGTTAAAAAGCAAACAAGCAAAAAAATACTTTCTTTTACTCTTCTAATCCTGGTAACACCTTCATTGTACAGCTCCATCATTAGGCACAAAGTTTGGTGAAGTAAAATGTAGTAATTGACTGGTTTGTAACCCATGGGAGAAGGCAGAGAAGAAGTCTGGTATAATTACTAATGTTATGAGCACTAAGGTTGTCTGAACAGTCTCTAGTTACTTAGTGATACAGGAATATTACAGAAAGGTGCTAATGGAGTAACTGCACAGATCTCTCACTTCAATGAAGTCCAGAGTGGATTGAACTCAGAAGTTTTTCTTAGAAATTTCAGTTAATTGTGAATTAATAAATTAATTATTTAATTATTTAATTAAAATTAAAAAATTAATTAATTCACAATTCCTTTATATTAAGTTTACCATTTTATGCTCAACTTGTGAATACTAAAAGTAATTCATTCGTTCTTTAAGTTATTGCATTTCAGGACAGCAATATATAAATTTCTGTTCAAATACACCAACCATAAGCTGCATCTTCTGGTACAAAGCCAGCATTTTGCCATTCAAATGTTATATAACCAACAGGGGAAAATGAACCTGTTTCTGGCTCTTAGAACCAGGGCTACTTCTTTCAATAAAGAAAAAAAAAAGAAATAAAAGAAATAAAGAAAAAAATGCAATGAAGAATTTTTCATATATATATATGAATATCCATGTCAGAGGTCTGGATATAATCTGTGGATTTCTCAAGTCCATCATTCCCAAAATTCAACCTACTTACAAAATCAGGTGCAGAAATAATATTCCAAGGGTCATATTTTCAATTTTGTAACACTGATGTTGGGTGGCAAAACTAAGACAATGAAGAGAAGGACATTTCTCTTTACATAGAATCATAGAATGGTTTGGGTTGGAAGGGACCTCTGGAGGTCACCTAGACCAACTCCCCTGCAGTGGGCAGGGACATCCCCAACTAGATCAGGTTGCTCAGAGCCCTGGCAAGCCTCACCTTGAAAGCCTCCAGGGATGGGGCCTCAACCACCTCCCTGGGCAACCCTTGTCCTTTCACTATAGGCCTTTTCAAACAGGCCCTCTCCAGCCTTCTTATAAGTTCCCTTTAGGTACTGGAAAGTCACTAGTAGGTCCCCCCGAAGTCTTCTCTTCTCCAGGCTGAACAATCCCAGCTCCCTCAGCCTGTCCTTGTAGGATAGGTGTTCCAGCCCCCTGATCATTCTTGTGGCCCTC
>VWZO01011734.1:0-92594 GCA_013396975.1 Bucco capensis | reverse complement strand
GGGAATGTTTTCTTTGAACTTTCTTTTTTCATTGATGTACCTGCAGAATCCCTTCTTGTTATTCTTTGCATCCTTTGCTAAGTTGAGCTCGAGCTGTGCTTTAGCCTTCCTGACTTCATCTCTACACCATCGGGCAGCATCCCTATACTCTTCCCACTCTGCACAGCAAGTCAGAACAGTTTTGGGTAGTCACATGTATTCATTTCATACACAAAATAGACTCATAGAATCACTAAGGTTGGAAAGATCTCAAAGATCACCAAGTCCAACCATTGACCCAACACTACCATGCCCACTAAATGTCATGACATGCCATGTCTACATGTTGTTTGAACACCTCCAGGGATGATGACTCCACCACCTCCCTGGGCAGCCTGTTCCAACACTTAACCACTCTTTTTATAAGAAATGTTTCCTAATATCCAACCTGAACCTCCCTGGCACAAGTTGAGGCCATTTCCTCTTGTCCTATTTCTAGTTACCTGGAGAAGAGACTGACCCCCACCTCACTACAATCTCCTTTCTGGTAGTTGTAGAGGGCAAGAAGGTCTCATCTGAGCCTCATCTTCTCCAGGCTAAACAACCCTAGTTCCATTAGCTGCTCCTCATAACACTTGTGCTTTAGATCCTTCACCAGCTTTGTTGCCCTTCTCTGGATACCAAATGGAAGAATTACTTACACCTGAAAAAAGCTAAACTAGCTTTGGAGCACATTTTCTTTCAATCTTTTGAAGTTTAGACAGTGTCTTTTCTCCTGTTTGCATAGGCTCCAAGATTGCAAAGAACTCTACCATCCACCTAAGATCTCTTATAACAGAACTTCTATTTATGTATCTACTTCACATTATTATATGAAAAATAAGATGGAGTTAAACAGGCAAAGAAAGTTAATGTTCTAGCCTTATGTCTTTAGGTTTATTTTTAGAAGGTTGAGATAACTACCTCAAAAAAGTAGATTTAAATAGACTTATTTTTTTCATGAAACAAATAGCATTTTATTTTTTCAGGATTTTTGAAAATTGTTTTGAACTGAATTATGGTTGTATTTACTAGAACTTTTAGAAGAAATTTGTTTTAAAAGCCCACAGCAAAGGAACACTTAGAAACAGTATGAATGACATTTCTAAATCAGTTCATGTGATCACAAAAGGCCACTGCTCAAAGTCACCCCTAGTAATCTTATTAGAAGATGCTTTGAACACGAATAAAATGCATTTCTAAATCCAAAGATGAAATTACTATTAAAAATGAAACTAAGTTTTGGAAAAAACCAAACCCAGGGTGTTTAAAAAATGCAGACTTTAAAATCTTTTAAACATTGCTGTGACATGACTGGGTTTTCAAAAACATCAAAGGCTTTAAATACTTAAGAAACCTCAAAATAGAAAGGGCTATAATCTCACTTAGCCACTGCAGAAGAGTGAAATTACATATTAGTCAGGGCTGCAAAGATGAATTTCTTTTAGTCAGTCTAATTTTAATTGGCAGCATATGACCCTGTCAGCTAATTCCTTTCTCTAAAAAACAAAAGGTGTATAAGGTGAACAGTTCAGCATCTTACAGTGGCACCCCTGTTCATTTTAATGTTTGGGGTTTTTTCATACGTATCAGACTACGTCTGAGTAGTCTGATGTGTAAGAAATTCCCCACATGCCACATTAAAGACAGGTTTTGATGTAGGTTTTGTTTGGTTATTAATTACAGGTATGTAGTCTATCCTCAGTTCCATTGAAAAATCCTGAATCTAAATAACAATTAAATGAAGCATACATAGTTAAGTGGAAGACAGGATACATATGAAAAGTCAGCAAGCAAACAGATCATGTAAAAGAACTGAATCAAAACTCAGGTTCTGTATCATTAGCTTCTGTAAAATAAGTTGCACATCTTCATAATTCCAATTTTACCATTAAATAGTACATATCACCGAGATCTCCAAAAGAATTGAAACTGACACTTAACCCTTACTACTAATGTTCTTAACATATCACAAATAACAGAGAAATTAGAAACCTATATTGTCTTAAATGTTATGGAGAGTTTTCCCCCACATCTTCAATTTAAACAGAAAATAAAAACAAAAAAACCCCAAACAAACAAACCCCAAAACCCAAAGAAACAAAAAATCCAAAACCACAAACCAAAAAACCAGTCCACCCACAAAATGTCTGCTTGCTCGATGAGGACATGCATTATTTTGGGGAAATGGGAGAGGGGGCCCAAGTTTCCTCTGCACTTCAGTGATAAAAAGGACAACATTTTGATAAATGAATAAAATAAAAATTTTGATAAGTGAATAAAATTTTGATAAGTGAATAAAAAAATTTTGATAAGTGAATAAAAACAGCTAAAGATTTATGTAAAGTCCTTTCAATTCCAAAACATGTCAAGAATCAGAAAGGATTTGTTGGTCAACACTACTTCAAGATTTTCACCGGTTATGGGAAGAAAAAAAAGAAGAGTACACATAGATCATCTCAGTTTGTCCTGTTGTAAAAATGTACCTTTTAAAAAAAAACCCAAAACAAACAAAAAACCCACAAACAAACATTAAAGTAATATTCTACAAGCATACTAAAGCCTCTCTTTTTATCTGGCATTTTACTTCTGCACTTGTGTAAAACATTGCAACAGCAAATTTATAGAGTTGTCTCCTCTTTCAAAGGTCACAGCCATTTTAAAACTTCAGACTGCAACATGATCTCTAGCAGCTATAAATCATAATAAAAGGCATAAAAAACAAAAGAAAGGCTATAAGATACAGTTTGGTTTATAGTAGTTGTAAGAGTAGTCACATGAATTAATCATGTGACAGAGACTAACTTTTGATGAGGCAAGAGCTGTCTTCGTGAAGTTTAGTGGGTCAGCAGCTTGAAAGAACCATGCATTTACATTCATAAATATCAAAAAAGCAACTAAATTTAGAATTGAAGTTTTGAATTTTGGTTTTCAAGGGCAATATGAAATGATGACTGCTCTGGGCAGAGCAGCTCATTGTCATCATCTGGAGGAGGTCAGGTCTGCTGCTTTTACTCGGAACACATAGCTGAAAAGAGATCAGTTTCCAAGTCTGAACAAAACCTCTTACTTCTCTGTCCAAACAAAGCCGTTTCCTTTTCTACTTCAATAAACATTAACATAGAAAAATACTAGATAAATACAAAATGGTCTGCTTGATTTCTGCTTCTATTTCATGCATAGTGCCAGCATGAAGTAAAATAAATTCAACATTAAGATTTTCAGCAGTAGAAAGTGAAGTTCCCAAAATTCAGGCTAATTTTTAGCTGAAGTGAGTTGTTTCTGTAACTTTAAAAATATTTTTATAATATATGTTTTTTTTATAGTTTTATGTTAAAATTTGAAACTGATGTTTACAATAGAAATGTTTTTCATTTTAAATGGTATGTGTTTCTTAAAATTTATTTTTAAAGAAGAAAGGAAACAGCAGTTACTAGAGCTGCAACACACAAAACACTTGCAACTCTTAAGAGCTTCATTCAAAGTAATGTCCCAGTGTCATTTACATAAACAAAGCCAGCAATGTATTTTCTGATTTTGTATGATTCTAACTCCTCTGAGCAGACAGATAATCTGTGCTTCACAGTGAACAAACCCTACCTAGAGAGGAACTAAAGCTGCAAACATTCCTTAAGAAAGAATGTAGAGCTTCAGTACTAGGCTTTGACTTCTTTTAATCAATTTGTCAGTTACTGCCGTGGCATTTTGCTGGTTAATAACTGGTTTGAATGTTCACTTACATATGGACTGTTTTCAGGTTCTAGTTGCTCAAGTTTCTTGTCTTTGTTGACTATATAGAATAGATGCAGCTTAGAAAAGCCTTCTTTAATAACAGAAGGTTTTTCAAAACTTGATGTAATTGCAGAACAAATTTATCTCTCAAAAGGCATTTTCCTGGGAGATGAGAATGGTGCATTTTACAGAACAACAAAAAATTACTGGACTTACCAAATCCTCTGAACCAGTATGGTTTTCACTTCATTAAATGAAAAATGCACAGCCTCCACCGGTATGCAACAGACTACTAGATCCCAAAACTAGGTAGGAATTTATATGATATAAAGTAGATAAAAAGTGCCAACCCCAGCACTGAGATATGAGACACACACACAAGTTCTCAGTTGCTCCAAGCTTTTGAAATCTAAGAGAGGGGCATATACACAGCCTTAGGTAGAGGCATCCACAGCACCTTTCATTCTAGCATCTGATGCATTTGCATTGCCAGTCCTAAACTCTGACACAAGTATAATTTGGGGTATTACCATTGACAAATTGCTCATTTATATATTCTGATTATTTTATATTATCATGTTATCTTTGGGGTAAAATTCTGTGCATCACTGCAGTGATTCTAGGAATGGAATATGGAATATTATATTTATAATGTTTATAGGAATTTATGGAGAGAGCACAAGTTTCTAATGCATGAAGTTATTACAACTGCTGTGGGACAGGAGTAAGGAATTACTTTTTTTTTTTAGATGACCCTCAGAATCAGTGAATACACTGTGGTGCTAGTAGAGAATCTGTCTCTGCCATGACCCTCAATCATCCACTTGAACTTCAGTTATTTGAAAGAAGACTTTGGTGCTTCATACATTATGAGCAAAGCAAGAAACAGCACAAGCTATTAGCAAAGCACAAAATATTATCAAGTCCTCAATATCACTATTCAAAGGACTGCTTTTATCCTGGAGTCCGTAATACTTATAGATCAGTACACATACTTCAATTACAAAGCAAAAAAAAAAAAGGCAGCATTTAATTACAGTTTCTTGAGGATAAAAAAAAACAACCAACCACCCCAAAACTCAAAAATAAATGAGATAGAAATTTACTGATAGGATAGAGATCTAAATTTGCACAACAGCCTTCTTTTGTGTTAGAGACAGAAAATAATACGATTTGGTCCCTCTACATAAAATCTCACAAAGACTACTCTGCTTAGGAGGACGTCTTAAAGAGTGTTATCAAGAATGTGGTGTTGCAAGATCAGTTCTTACAGAGTAAGAATTGAGAGCTACTATCAGTAATTGCAGCCCAACACCTGCCCCTCCCAGGCCTTCACCCCCACCTCAAAAACAGTCATAAAAAGGAGCCGATCCAGTAAATGTGCACTTTACATCAAATTATCATGTCTTGATTGGAGAAATCTTTCTGACACCACATAAGAAGAATAAAGAAGAGAGGGTTTGAAAAATAAGTTTTTTCCTCTCAGGAACTTTTGGGTTGCACAAATGAGGAAGACAAAAGCTGCTGTGGTTGGTGTTAGTCTGTTTAATGACTTTGCACTAGAACCCACAACCCTAAATTGCTTTCTTGAATTCTACACCACCCATCCTTTCTATCTTGCAGAGTCCTGTCTCTCAAAGTAAGGTTTTTCAGTAATAACTTAGATTACATCAGGAATATTTGGCTACAGTCATTATAGTTTCTCATAATAAATAGCCTTCATTTACTTATTTGGTTATTTTATTCATAAGCAACTAGTAAGACTGATAGAAACAGCTTTACTACCAAATCCTGCGAGACTATGGATGCTGAAGAGATCTGGTCATTCCTTAGTTGCTGACTGAAGAAGGGTCAACAAATGCTTACTAAAAAATTGCAGTTTCTTCAGGGATAAAAAGCAACCTAGCAATCCTGATAGAAAACAGCATTTGCTGAAAGCAAAATGGAATCTGAGAGAGAGTAATCCTGTAACGCTACTTCAGAATCAGATTTGTTCTGCTTAAGCTTGATTGCTCAAAAGTACTTTTATATTTTGCCTCATCAGATTCTTGCTTACCCCTAGAAAAAGAAATTGCAAATGGCATAGTTTTAGGAACAGAGATTCTCTTATATGAATCAAGCTCTCCTTGAATGCTCTTTGGTAACTGACATAGCAGTCTCAACTACAGACATTTTAAAATTATCATCATACCATCAAGAATCCTGAAATTTTTAGGCCAAGATAGGAAATAGTGTGAAGAGTTTTACAAAGGGAAGCTTAAAAAAACAGAAGTAAACGAAATCCTAAAATAAAATTCTATACAAAAACCAACCTTAAGTTACACAGCTACAGAAGAGTAGATTAGTATGTACTGCATTTTGCTACCATAGATTTTGTGAGTTGCATTGATTTGGGATTATGCTGCCCTGCTGTAGAAATATACAAATTATATATATGGCCTCAGATGTCAATGGGTAAAAGACTAATACTGCCCATGTGTGTGTTGGAACACATGTAAACAATGTTTTAAAAAGGTCTTGAACCACTATTTACCATAGAGTCTACTTCTGGATAAGGAACATCTGTTTACATTCTACCAAATATGATGATACCAGACTTTGTTTTTTAAAATACAAAAATTGGCTAGGCATTATATGCTGGAATCTGGTGCTATGGTATTAATCAGTAAGCCAAAGGAATTAGTTTCAATACAATAGATTGCTGCATTCAGACAAACAAGATACCTTACTGTAAAGTACCTTATGACTGATGAAATTAGAATTATGACTCTCTCCTTACAACAATTCATGTTTGTTCCTTTGGCAGAAGCTACCATTGCCACTGCGAATTAACCATGCAAATGGTCCTCATTCATGAACTCAAGACCAGTCAGGAGAAGACACCAAAATCAGTGTTCCCATCTAATGTCACCTTAGAGATCATCAGGAAGGCTTATACAGTCCCAGCAGTTGTTTTAAATTAAAGCACAAGAATCACTTTATAATGTCATTTTGTTTAACTCTGCATACACTATTTTCTTCACGAGATCTCATTCACCCTTAATGTCCCCTGCAGAGCAGTAGGGACAAATGTGCTTATGTTTATCAAACAACAGAATTAACTAACTGAAGAACGGGGAGAAGACAGGAGGATCAGACTGCTGCACCCCACAGAAATCAACTGTAAAGCCAAAGCTTTCTCACTCTAAATCTCTTTATCCAAACATCAGTCCTTCTAAATTGAAAGGAACAGAGGAAGACTATTGCATAATTTTTGTCATTTTAAAATACACTGTGCAGCTTCTAGTGATTGCTAGAAAAATCATAGCTTTCACAAAGAAAAATCACAAAAGACTTTTTTAAAAAGTTGTTTTAAAGCTAGCAATCTTTTAAAAAAAATGAAAAAGAATGGTTTTGAAACAGTTGGCACCATCTGTCTAATAAAAAAAAAGTAGTTAGCGTAAGCATTGCTTAACTCAGCAGTCCAGCAAATAAGTAAGAACTCCATCAATTTCTATTTCAATAAAATATGCATTATCTGGACTTTGCAAGAGAGAAATAAGACTGTGTCATGGTAATGTGTGTAACTGCATTTGTTAACATTTGTTAACATACTTTAATATATATTCCAATATTTATCTCCACCACATAGGCACTCTAAAAATTTAAAACTGATGAAAACCAAGTAAACACATTTCAAACCAGGCATCTGCTTACCCAAGACCAACACATGGCATTTATAATTTTGCCAGTTCCATTACTAACATATCCAAACAGATGCCAAAGGAAGTAATCCAAAGATTTTTCAGGCAAGGGGAATGAATTGGCCTTATTCAGAAGCAAAGCATTAGAATCACCCTGTGGATGACACAAACATAAAACGATGGTGCTAAGCTTTACAATGCATAGGAGGGATAAAAAGAAATGTTAAGGCAATAATACAGATGCTCAGAACCAGAAATAGGAACTTGTTATACACATTGTCAGCTGTTATCAGCTTCTCTTTCTCAAGTGTATAATATACACTTTCAGTGACAAACACCTGGGTGCCATCAGTCCAACTTCTCTCAGGAACCTATATACTGAACTCAGTGGCAACCAATGCATCTTGTACGGGCTGTTTGATCAATACGATGCTTTTGTTTATTTTAATAACCAAAACAACCACTGGATCAAGCCAGATCACTTTCCAAAAGACATGCTCATGGTGCCTTCTGTGATGTCAGGCAAAATTCAGAAAGGGTTACAAAACTCTAGAAAATCTGGGAAATCAGGAAAACCTGGATAATACTAATAGTATAGATGTGTTTGAGGACCATGATGCAAACATCCATGTTGATCTGCAATCCCCCAACTTCCAAAATAATAATGTTGGCACTGCTCCGAGATAAGGCTTGTGTAACTCAATGTGCAGTTCAGCAAATTTCACACACTATTGTTGATGTCCATCAGGTCCGGCACTAAATCTGAGGTAATGTGCCAAAGTGGACCCATGGTGACACTATCCTGCTCAGGATGTCAAATCCAGGCAACACTGCAAGAATTTCTGGACTGTAGTTAGTCCTGAGAACAGCTTACATGTCAGGGCACCTGAGCTAATCAACCATACCAACTAATAAATCATCTAATAAGGCTTGCTAGAACTGACTACACATCTATGGCCTGATTTGCTCACTAAACTAAGCAGATAAAACCCTTAGGGGCATAGCAGTGGTGGAGGAATTCAGTAGACTCTAAGCAACATTTTATTTTAATTTTTCAGATTTCATGGATAATAGGTCCTGCAGTGTTGTATTTTTTTTCCTATCAACAAAGTGCACCTAGTATAGTGCAATTATAGAGAATTCATGTATTAATGGTTGGACTTGATGATCCCAAAGGTCTTTTCCAACCTGAGTGATTCTATGATTGCATTCACACAGTAAACATTACACAAATTCAATAAATTATGCCAACAAGTAGCTACTGGAAGACTGTATTAATACACTCAGTACTGTGAGGAATGTCCTCACCTGGGTGTAACTATGAAGACAGAAAACCATGATGTAAACCAGCTCTAGTGTAAAACTTAATTGACTATGCTGACCCCTGGCATCAGCTACTGATGTTGCCTGCTCCAAAGCTCTAACTGAATGCTTACCAAAGGAAACAAACAAAAAACATACTGAACTTCATTCCAAGTCCAGACACTGCCCCCTGGTCAGACCCTATAGACACAAAGGAGTAATGAGAACGGCTATCCATCAAAGGGACACTCAAGTCTGTCTGGAGGTGATGGCATATTTTCAGAAAAAGCAGGGTTCAATTTCACTGCCAGGGTTCAGTTTTACTGCCAATTTATTAGTTGGTATGGTTGATTAGCTTAGGTACATCGGCATGTAAGCTGTTTTCAGGACTACCTGCAGTCCAAAAAATTCCTGCAGTGTTGAGCTTAAACAAGTAGGTAGGAAACGCCTTGAAGGTCAGGCTTTATTAATGTGTGAACTAAGATTAGCCTCCATATCATCTCCACTGCATTCCAACAACCCATTTCTTGTTTTCATTTGAGATTGCTACCACACAAAACCCAGTTCTTTCTCTTACCTATATTTTTTAACGTATTTTCTATTTAAAATAGTCATATTCAAAATGTCAGAGAATTTACAGACTAGCAATGCAATATGGAAGAGAAGAGAAATAGGAAAAAAGAAAACATTTGAATTCATGAGTATTTGACAGCTGAGTAATCCATGTTACTGAATTTTGCACCAAGCATAATTTCAAATCTCTCTTTTTAGTTCATTGTGTTTTTAAATAAATGTCTGATAATGGATCAAAGCAGCTTCAAATAAAAAAGTAGGGGAAAAAAGATGACTTAATTTTAGTTCTAAAGGAACGTCTAATGAAAAACAGCAGCGGAGATATTTTATTGTGGTACTTCTGTTAATGATTCCATAATAACTTTGAAAAAGAAGTGCTCTATAAATATATAACAGACCGAAAAGCTATGAAAAAAAGTTATAATACAAATTTAAACTTTACACTTTGAATCCTAGGTAATAGCATTCTGTCTTCTATGCAGATGCTATCTATACAAGATCACAGTAAAACACATTCATTTGACCCACCAAGCTTAACATGACTGTAAGTGAATCTCAAAGACAGGAATGCAGGATGTATGATGCTGCAGCCCTGATTGATAACTAAGAAGTCAGTTATAAATAAATCTGGAACAGTTGGGATTGACTGTTGTGTGGCAGTTTCAGACAGACGTTCAGGGCAACTGGCAGGGGCTTTGAAAGCTGCTTCCTATATTAGAATCACGACAAAAATAGAAGTGAGTCTGCATTCCCTTGTCTTCTGCTAAAATAGATCTTACTCAAAAACATTTTTACAAGCTTGGCAAGGCATAACTAGTCCACTGTCAGATACTGAACAAAATCATAATTGGAACAACATAATCATGCTGATCTACCATGACTAGTTACTTGCTGAATTAATAAGAATGAAAAAAAAGAAAAAAAAAGGAAAGAAAAACGAAAAAAAGGTGGCAAGTACTAGAAGGACTATAGGGACCAGAAGAATCTGGGTTTACTACTTTTTTTTTTTTTTTAACATGTAAGTGAATGTACAATCAGAATTCACTAACCAGATGGACCTTTAAAATAAAATAAAAAGGAAAAATCATGTATTTTACTGTCTGATCTTAGGAATATATGGAGGGTTTTTGAGGTTTGGGGTGTTTTGTTGCTGGTACTGTGGGTTTGGTTTTAAATTCAAGAACAGATGTTGCATAATAACTATTGACAGCAAGGCTGAGTTGTAAGAACAGAACAGGAAACAAGGAGCATGTATGGGAATCTCTTTTGTAAGCACCCCAATTACTGTTTACAGGGCAAGCACGTCACAGAGTTATCTTGCCTCCAGCAATTAAGTTGGCTTTTATTTGTGTGTTTTTTACAGTCAAGATGTATCTAATCAAAATATTGTATAATTCGTTAGTTCACTAAGTGAACAGCCCATTGTTCTGCCAAAATAATCAGTGGCTTTAAAAAGCAATTAAGAGCTTTCAGGGGGCAGTGAGAACAGAAAATCTTAAAATACAGGTCATAATTCTGTGTATAACTTCATGCTGCTGTTTCAGATCATGAGTGGACTCCGAAACTCCATGCAAGAGACATGTGTGACTGAGAATAAAATGTATATAGGATAATACAAACACAGGAGGGACACTAGAACACAGTAAAAGCAACTCAATTTAGTCAAGGAACTCTCCCAAACAGGTTCTCATAACCTGTTCTTCCTCAACCAAAACTGATCTGTCAGCAAAACACTATGCAGACATGAAATTACCCCACTTACATGAACTCGTGACTACCCTGAACCAAATCAGCTCCAATCTAAACTGTCTGACTCTGGTGCACAATGTCAGCCTGCCCTCTCTTAGCAGAGCTCCTTGCTGCGGTTCAGCACCAGGTGAGCCCTGATAACAGGCCTTGTGGTTCTGAGCTGTGGTTTACAGCTTCTTAGCTCACAACACACACAAAGCAGACTCATGTTTCTCTGTTAAAATACCGTACACCAAATCCACCACTGACTTCCAGCTATTATTCCTATAGTTTCTACAATATGCAAACTGCAATAGAATTGGCACTAAGAAATTTCTGCAACTTGCCTTCTGAAGTCAGCCTAGTACAAATTAAGGTACCATTCAAAGACTCCAGGCTTGCTCATGAAGTACACACACACAGGATCACATTTCAGTCACTGAACTGTGTTTTTTTCATCATGACAACTGCTGAAAATACACTTGTTGAAAGAGAGAAAATGCATCATAAAGAGTCAAATCTTTCTTTGTAATGGACTGCCACATTGCAGATGTAGTTTCTTTTTACCAGAACAGCCTGCTTAAATGTGTTTTAAACTAATTACCTTTAGGTGGAAAATAGGACTTGCTTTCAGCTTTGTGAGGCCAGTCCACCACAAGAGGTCCAAACCTACGAAAGCTCGCAGTGATCTCATCTACAAAACACAAATGAGGCACCTTAGAAAGAATCTGAAGACTGACAGTGGCAAGGTAAAAATTCTTACTTAAAAAAAACCCCAAACCAAAAGCGCATTTTTTCTACATCTATTAAGAGTGAAAACTGCACTAATGTACATAGAGGATGTCTACATATTCCTTCACCTCTATGCTACACATGGCTGCTTAAAAAATTTTACATTCCTCTACTGCAAGTTTGTAGCAGGATTAAATGCAACCATGATCTATCAGAAGTGAATATGCTTCAGCTGTGATGTGTTTCTAATTATAGCCACAAAGCAGGGTCAGATACAGCCACATGGGACTAAGGGAGGAGCTAAGTCAGCATGGCCACCCCTTGTAGCATGCCCTAAAAAGCAGGCTGCATCAGGTCATGTGACTGTGGGGATTTCACCTTCCTCAGTCCCCTCTAAAAATCTGCCTTGAATTACCAAGTTATTTCTTTGCTTTTTAGGTATCCATTTAGAAACTCCGTGGAACACATATCTCAAACTATCTTATAGGATAATTTTGTTTTACATGCAAATGCTTCAGAAAAAGGTATTATAAGTTATCTTTTGAAAATCCTTTTCATCAATGTATTTATTTAAAAATTTGTTTAAATTTGTGTCTCATATAATGCTAGATAGATCAGAGCAACAATCTGAAAACAAAGGCAGTGGTTTTCCAATTTTTTTGAGATACAACCAGTTTATCTGACCCCATAAGTTGCAAGCCAGATTTTTCAAGCAACTAGAGCTACAAAATACATATTGCATAACTCTCAGGAGCTAAAAGAAAAAGGTGTTTACTGAGTAGACCTCTCATGGAAGAGGGTAACACCTCCCAAGCAGCAGGAGAGGTTGGACAAATATTTTGATTCTGAGTGACCCAGCAACCTTCACAGTTTTATCTGTTGGCTTAATTCTTCTTACAGCTGAGGATTCAGATTACCCAGCAGTTCCTGTATCAACAGTCCTGCAACTCATAATGTGACATGGGAACTGCATTTGAGCTGTTTGTAAACCACAGATTAGCAACTCATACTATATCTTTATTATAACTGCACATGGTTTAGGTTTCAGTTCAGTAGATCAGATTCAGACAGCCCTCTCTTTTCATTATAAGGCATCCTCAAATTTCCTGTGTATGCCAACTGAAGCTGGATTCCAGCTATAATACGAAAAATACACCAAAAACTGTCACGATTTTGGTTTGGGAGGGTGTGTGGGAGTAGACCCAAGTAGAGTGGATATTAAGATTGAGAAAAAAACTTCCATCCATATTAATCTGGTTATTATTTTGTAACCATATTAATTGCCCTACATTTGTCAACTGAACACTACATATATACTGGATATAAGAGCTGATTAATTAAAACCTGATCTATTTTGGTAAGAACTGTATTAACAAAGTCCTTAAAGTCAACCACATCTTTTAAAAAGAACATGGAAAGACTACAGAGGTGCGACAGGACCCACTAACTACCTGTTCTCAGCTTTCCCTCTTTACATATGTGAGAACATATGCTGCTGTTGCAGATTAGAAGACCTGCTATGCAGGCATTTGTCTCTCCAACTCTTCTGGTCTACAGTACAAAAGAATGTCAAGTAAATTCTCAGGTGTTGCAGGGTGTGGCGGTGGTTGTTTTAAATGATGCCACAAGCTCTACAAGTGATATATCTGGGAAAATACATTTGTTTTTATGAAAATCTGAGCTTTTTCAAGTATTTATACAAAAGCCAATTCCCACATCTCACCAATATAACTTATTCACAGTACCTTCATCAATGTCAGGAGGAAGACCTCCAACAAACACCTTTCTAGAATAGCGTTCCACTCTTTCACCATTCTGACAGCGTGTTGGAGAGCTGAGACCCGATGATAAAGACTGATCACCATGGCTGTCGTCTAGGAAGCCATCTTCAAAAGGAAAGAGTGAAGAGCGACCTGTAACAGATTATGTAGTATCTAGAGTTAACTCTATTTCCTGGAGAATTCCATATTTCAGTGAAACGTTATATTTTCCTTTTACTGTTTTGCTTTAGCAGAATTTGCATTAAAGGGTCCTGTTAAGTGGTTCATTTATGCAAATGCTCATTACTATAGCTTCTATTTTTCCAAGACTATATTATCCTTACAAGACAGTACACCTAATTTAGCTTTAAAGCAAACCCTTGCAAATGGCTAGCAGTGAAAAACCAACAAGTTACCTGATGAAACTGTGTACTAGCTATAGAGAGAGCCTTTGTAAGATTCACATTTGAAAAAAATCCTTGAGACTTAAATCTTCCATAACAGATCTTGAAGAAAAGTTCTTAAAGAGCAGTTCTCTCAAGCCCTTGCACTGCAGAGCAGGACAGTTTCCTTCAGAGTGCATTATGGGGTTCTAATCACAATGGCTGTATCACTTCGCCCTTGAGTAAAACCAATGGCAAACAGCAAAATAAACATAGAAGAGCTTTGTTTTGTGGATATTAAACATGTAGATAAAGCAAGAAGCTTAGCTAACAAGGAATAAACCACTTTAATATCTTCTTAAACCAAGCACAACAAATTTGCACTTAACGAAAAAAGTTGTTAGCTAGGACAGCTTTTCAAGCTGTTACTCAGTGTTAAAACAGACTTTCAGAAATTAACAGAAAATAATATAAATAGCTGCCCCTCAGTTTGTTAATGGGCAGTAAAGAATTTTTGTTCTCATCTGATGCAATTAACTTATCGCTATTACTACCAAAGTATGCACATATTATCTCAAGAACAGATTTCTTAGCCCAGAAGACAAATAAAGAAATATTCAAACTTCGTATGTAAGCAACACTGGAGAACATGCCAAAGTTGAAAAATAAATCTCACAATGTAGACAGATCTATAAATGGGAACCCCATCTCAACTCTGAAAAGGCTAATTGTCCCCTCATATCATAGAGGATTGCCCCCAGGGACGGAATTATAATTAATTGATACAAACATTTTTAGGGGAGCTAATTACAAATATAAATAGCAGGGCACATAATTAAATTTAAAGGTAATGGATCACATGAAATTGACTTCCAGCAAGACCTAAGGAAGAATTAATATAACACTGGTATTAACGGAACAAAGAGGTAGAGGAAATAAAAACAGGGGCAAGGAGAACAATCAATACATACAGAGGGACACCAGTCAAAAAACCATACACACTGAAAATATCAGGAATAGCATCTCCTGTGGTAAGGGACAAATTACAAAAAGAAGCGGCAATCCTGTGTACAGAAAACAAGCTAACAAATAAAAACACAGAACACCTGCCTGATTTTTTTTTTTATGAGCTCCAGGCACTAGAAAAGTCTTGATTAGAAAGAATATATTGAGTGCACAACACTGACAGAGATCACAGATATAAAAATCCACTGAAGCAAAAATCCTTCTGTGCTTCTAAGCACCAACATAAATGCCACAGTCAAAGGAGGATTTAGAGATGCAACTCTTCAAAGTCTTGTATAATTAGTTGTCAGAAATGGTGGGTTTAGAGCATAAAACAGGAAAGACTATTGATGAATATTTCATTATTAGACAGGCAGGTCATGCACACATGTAAACATATGCATTTCAGCATAAAAGAGAACATATGCATGAGAGAAAAAATAATTAGGAAGGCTAAAATTGCGTAAAGATATCAAATCAGAAAAACTACTGAAAAGTAGGAAATTTGAAAATATCCATAAGAGACTGACATTACTAACAAGTTAAATAATGTTTTAATTCCCATTCACCTTGAACCTACTTTTTTTGTAAAAAAAAAAAAAACAACAAAAAAACCATGAGCCATTAGTTGAAGCTGACATAGCAAATTAATAGATACTAGAACAAGGTGTTCAACTCAAATACAGGTCTACACAAGAGGCTGAGTAAGTGCTGAGTTCTGAAGGAAGCAAGGTATCACAGCTTATGCCAGAGAACAGTTTCCAAGCACTGTGCTCATCTTAAGTAAATGCAAAAGACAATCTAAAATTTTATAGTTAAGTCAAATATAGAGTTAAATGTATGAAGTATACATTTAAAATAATGGAAATATACAGACAAGGGAATAGGGAACAATTGTTCACTGATTCTTCCAGTAAGGGGAAACTAAACTGAACAGTCAGTAGAAAGCAAGTCAGACTGTGAAAGCCCTTGCCACAAGCTTTTTCGAATGCTGGAAAGTTTATTTAGGTTCAGAAAAGAGAATGAGCAAGAACAGGAGAAAAACCCATTCTGAAGCAATGAATATTGAGGCATCACCTCAAGAACCCCCAAGAGGAAAATCTCTGGGTGAGTATTAAGGAAAAGCATCACTAAATGCCCTATTTTTATACTCCTGCACCTCTCCCCTAGCATCTCTTGAGTTGTCAGTGCAACAGAAAAGATTTCGGGCTCATTTCACATAGCTGTGCTTACAC
The DNA here is from genome assembly GCA_013396975.1 of Bucco capensis. Taxonomy (NCBI): domain Eukaryota; kingdom Metazoa; phylum Chordata; class Aves; order Piciformes; family Bucconidae; genus Bucco; species Bucco capensis. The sequence goes on along the minus strand of VWZO01011734.1, from coordinate 76,443 downwards.
CTGTACCTGAGAAAAAAAAATTGGTTGTGAAAGTTAAAAACAAGGTACCTTAAAGAACACCACTATTAAGCATGATACCTACAAATAAATGTTTGCCCTCTTTACTCAAAGGAAACAGAGGATCAAGTAGAGAACGAATAGGTTATGGCAAGCCCCAAGAAATTTCTGACAAACCCTCTTCTCATTGAAAATGCTTAGTTACAACGATTGATATTTTAATAAGTGTTTGATTCTAAGTACAATAAAAATCAAATGAGCTCCTGCACAGATTCACCTCTGGGTAGTCTGCATACTGCCACAATACAAATGGTAAAAACAATAATAGAAAGGGCTATATGAGAACATTTAATAAACATATCAATTTTTAAGACTATTGTAGAATTTCATGCTTCTTAACCTTAAGAAAGCTCAAAAGAACATTATAAAATTTAAGGTAATGAAAATGCATGAATATCACAGACTTCAATATTGTATGAATAAGACAAGTGACAAAACCCCTAATATTAATGATAAGACAAAGGCACACACACACAAATGTACTTGTTATTAGAGAAAAGCCTGAATTTCACACAGGAAACCACTATTATGGAGTGAAACATGGTTTTTGGTAGAGTAAAAGAATAATTCTAGAAGTCCAGTACATTCAGAACTTGTTTAGTCTGGTTTGTCTTCACTACAATTTGTATAAAACAGCCTATGCTGTATTTATTACAATTACTGTCACATTACTATAGTTTTCTTCTACAAGTAAACAGGAGTTGCAAGAAGTTAATAGTGTCCAACTGATTCCCACCCCTTTCCCTACTTTGGTGCTATTTGATCAACCTCAAAATACTTGCTGCAATCTTAAAATGAAATTAAGCAGTGTTCACATGCACAGAGAGCATACAATATTGCATGCTCTGCCTACCTTCCAATTTGTTTCAGCACCATGAGAGCACTGAAAAAGCTAAGTATTAGAATGCTTTCAACACCTATTAACAATAGCCTGTTCTCTGCAAACAGGACAAAAATAGGTAGTTAAGTTTGTAGGGAAAATGTACATATTTCTTTTTGTTTTCATTATCAAGTAATCACTAAGCCCTGTCATCTTTGAACAAAACCACCTCAAATTCTGTATTATAAACTGTGTTAGCACAGCCTCTACAGCCTGCTACCTCAATGAATAACACACATGCAAACTACAGGTAACTTATACACTATCAGCTTGCTTGTATGCCTGGGTCTGTCTCCAAGCTTCTTAACAGACATGATGCAAATGCTACATTTTGAAAAGGAAGCAGTCACATGCACAGCTGTCACAACATACATGAAAAAGAAGATAAAATCAAGTTTAACACCAAAGCACCCCAGGCAGATGGCACTGCCCAACTCTAATTGTTAAAAGCTGCTTCACTTTTATTTTCTCAATAAAAACCATTCTGGGTTAGCTACAACACAGTACATAACTGTAAGTAGCTTTCTTACTAGCCAGCAAGTTTACTATTTTCCATGTTCATTAATCTCTTGGAATAAACTTATATGCAGCACTATACACTTGCAAAATGGTTTCGTTCTGCTTTTATTTTTTAAGGGTTGCCTATAACAAAAAAAGGTTAAAATGCACTCAGATGTTGCATCCCTTATTTTTATTATCAACATTCACTGTTGATGACAGTTATTAGTATTGGTATTGATGATGTTCTATGGCAATTCAATGTAATGCACAAGTGTAATATTCAATGAAAAGTGTTTCATCTAAGAAAAAAGTATTTTGATATGTTCAGTGCACTAGTTAAATACTGCACCTCTACCTAAAGAAACCCAAACCTGGAAATAACTTTGTGTCATGAAAGCATCTTTACATTCAGTCATCCTCCAGCTCACTAGTAATAGCAACATGCTTGAAGTTATCAGCTCAAGACACTATTGCTTTAAGCTACTATTAAAAGAGATGTTTTGCAAATGAAGAATAAGAGATTGAGTTATATGAAGCAAATGATCAACCAAATAATGTTAAAATAGGTAACATCATCTTATTATAAGCAAACTAATTATTTATTTCTCCCACTATTCAGCAAACAAAACATTTAGTAAATACTTTTACCTCTTCTCCGCCCATAGCTCCTGGCTGCATGTAAACACAGAAGAAAATTGTCGGTACAGCTGTCAATAGATTTAGCTCCAAAAGCAAAGAAAATGTAGCTTCTACCTCTTCTCTTCTTCCCTCCCACCATAAAGAAGGAAAAGACATTCAAAAAGTGTAAGATAAAATTCAAACAACCCAAGACAAGAAGAAAAAGTCTGAACATGACACAGCCAGAAGAGGGGGGAGAAAAAAAGGAAAAAAGAAGAACATACCTGCTGTGCAAGTTTTCTACATAGCAAAAGTATTAAAAAAAATCAGGCATATCAGTCAGTACTATAAAATAATGGTCTAGGGTTATGGTTTTAAGAGGCAAGAAACATCATCACCAATAATCCTAATGAAAACAATTAATTTTGCATTTTATGAATTAGTTGTGGAAACCATATTTTCCAATTAAGATTCTACTTAAATAATTAATCATCTGTAAATACTTAAATCCTACTAAACCAACATGAACTCAATAGCCAGTATGTTCAGATGAATAAAAACCAATTGACAACACATCTTTATAACTAGCAGAATTAATACAGCATTTCGATGATGCATCAATGGCAAAATCCACAACGTTTTCACAAGTACACAAGCATATTTCATGATATAATGGGAAATACAAACCCCAGCATTTTTTATATGAAATTTTAGAATATCAGAAAATCATCTGGAAAACAGTGTCTTCGACTTGAGGACTTCAACCTTTCACAAAAGATACCTGTGGTCTTCCACGGTAATCAAATGAGGATCAGGGAACAGGTATTTTTTCAACAGTAAGTGAGCTTAGGCAATAGGGCTTTGCTTTGTTTCTTTCTCTCTTCATTGGGATGCTATGTGTCCCTCTTGCTTCCCAACTCCATCTCTTATTTCCAAAACTAACACAATGCCTTTCAGTCCTGCCCTACAAACCCAGGTTTTGGGTGTGATTCTTTTAGCTCTTTCCTAAAACCCTCCTTAGCCCACTCCTCCTATATCCGATGTCCTCTACCACAAAAGAGTCAATTTTTTTCTGTTTTTCTAGTTCCATCATCAAACACACATCCCGAAGTATCCCACCATACCCCTCAGGTTTTCCTACCTACTTTTCTTTGGCCAACAATTACATATGCGACAGATCAGTTGTGGCTGGTTGGGAAATAGCCCCAGAGGCTACTCGGAGCAAGGCTCAACCTCCTGCACAGGCACTAGTGACCTCTTTTGTAACCAGCTAGCTTCCTCCTCAAGCCCAGAAGAAAGTTTCACACCACACACCTATGTCTTTTTCTTCTGCTACCAATGAGGCTGCAGAAGAGCAACGACATGAGTATTTCATTAGGGGATTAAAAAACTTCAAGGAAGAACTGCTTCACAATTTACATTTAACAAAGACAGTAGTAGTTGTATACTCAGGCACAGTGAGGTAATTGGTAAGCCTTGAAACAGACTCTGCTCCATGCAGAGCGAGCAATGGGGAGAATACTAGAGTTGGCTTAGTAGCAAAAATAAAATGAATCCTCTTCCTTTCCAGTTACTGCTAAAGCCATATCACTGTCTGACCTCATGTGGCAAGTCCTTGTCTTGATGAATGCCCATATACCAAAAAATAAGGATGTATCAAGGTATAGCTATCAACACATTTTGAGAGTAATTTATTTGAAAGACATTTCTCAGATAGAATGCTACCAATCTAAAAATGAAACAAAGAAGCATTACTTTAGTATGAGAAGAAAAAGACTTCAATGTTTCTTTTTAAGAAAGCTTTATATATTTAATGTAAACATCTAGACTCTGAGCATGATGGCAGAAACCTACCACAGACTTCTGAGAATTTTAGAATAACCTATTGCCATTCACTATTATAACACCTAGAAGTTATACTGCACTGCATAATATTACCTTTATCTTATGTATGCACTCTTACACATTGTCTTTATGTCCACAAAAATTTTTTACTAAAGGTATATTTACAAAAGCCTCTAAGTTCTAGAGGAAAATAGTGCAAACCATTTAAAGAGGAGGACAGCCAGCACAGCCAGCTTTTGCTTATTTAAAAACATTGCATCACATTTAAACACTTGAAGAAGGTGAAGTTTCACCATTGTTGATGATATTTTTATATTATATATACACACACACAAATTGAAAATGAACTCAGTTTTAAGCAATGTTACTCTTTCCAACAAGCTGACAGTTGGTCAGCATGGAAACTTAGGAATGTCAACACACTATTATGTTGTTTACATGGGATGCAGAAGAAGAATGTATCACTTGAGACAAGTTAATAAACGATATCCATCTTGTTCTTAAGTCAAAGCTCAGAACAACAGATTTAACAGAAGGAATGGCTCATCAGGTAAATTTCATAACATCTCCAGTTTGAGTAAATAAATTTAAAAATTATTCTTAAATGAAGACATTTGAGAGCCAATAAGGAAATCACTGCACTATTACAAACAATGAAATTAGCAGTGTTCTATATCTGAAATTACTTTCTCTCTTGAGCAATTCCAACAGAAGACAATAGAAAAGAGACTGGGAGCTTCCAAAATTGTACCCACCACTGTTGAAGCCACTCCCATATACTGGTTTGGGTGCCAAACATATGAATGTCATTTTGCATAGAAAACCAGGTTCAAATTCAATATGAAAGTGATTGAAAGGTTCAAATTCAATGCAAAAGCGCTTTTTTCTAGATACTTTGTAGAACATCACAGTGTTACTAGAAAACATAGCTGTTGTAAGAAGCAATGAGGACATTTTCCCATGTAAAATGTGAAATTGTTGCAACCAGGCACTGACCAGTTGTGCAATTCCCAGAAGGATCATCCCTGTGTTTGTATTTCCCCATCCTTTGCAACTTTCCTAGACTGGCAGGTAGAAAGTTACACAATCACCGTGTCCTGAATTGCATGTTCACCAGACATAAAGGAACAATGCATTCTTTTTTACCTCCTGATAGCTCTCCTGAAACTATCAACTCACATCATCCCAGAAGCTGAGTGTATTTTTATGAACACAAAACTGTATGTTGAAGAAAAGAACTCTAAGCTTTTAACGAACAGGCAAAACAAACGCCCCAAAATCCAAATCTTGCAATGCAGTTAAGTAAACTTAGTGCTAACGCTATTGGAATTTCCAAAAGCCTGCAGCTAAGATTACCCGTTGTTGCAATAAATCAAAACAAAGTCAACTGAGATGCTCAAATTTTAACTGCATCTCAAAGAAAGCTCTATGAAACTGATGAAAAAGAACTTTAAAGGCTTGCATTTTGCAAACATTACATGGTAGTAAAGGGAGAAAAGGATCTACTGGTGGCACATAAACACACTTGCAAAATTTTATGAAGAGTCATAAAACTCTTGAGATAACCTGGTTTATGAGATGAGAATAGCTGCATGACACACAGAAGCAAACATCTATACAAGATTGCCCTCAAGAAGGCAGAAGGAAGGCATGACCCAACAACCTTTGCCTATGGTCCTGGAAGGGCAAAGGACCACAACATCCACAGTGTGACAATGCTGGCAAGAGAAAAAACAGTCATGTGGATGAAGGAAGTTACTCTGCTGTTCAGATACTCTTGCTCAGTTAATAGACTTAAATAAGAACACAATCAAGAAACAGAACAGTTGCCTGTTGTATATCATCAAGTAAACCACCTTCATTCTTCAGCACACTAAAGCAGGGAATGTTTGGTTTTGCTCTGTTGTTTGTGTTGGAAAGTTCCAACACAAAAAGGGGCATTGTGTAATTTGTGTGATAAAAGCAAACCATGTAAATAAATAGCACAATTGCACAAACGATTTCTGAGAATTATTATTAGTAAAGCAGGTGTTCTATGATTTATTTGAAAGAGATGAAACCGAGTGACAACCTACTGAAAAGAAAGAACTTTGACAAAACCACATTCTTACAAAGTCATTCTTAATATATGTTAAAACAGACATATAGTTCAGCTAGAATGCCTACTAGAGCTCAAACACAATACTCTGCTGAGTAAGGCCAGTGAACCATCCAGACAAGTATTCAGCCATAAATAGAAGCGCTAGAAAGAGCATGTTACACTGGTCACTATCAGTGATACATTTCTATTACAGTAACATCCATAGTCATTTCATGAAACATGTTAGAAGGAACCCTCACACCTACTCATACCTGCCTGAAGGCCTTTAGTTAACAATTTTTCTATGCTTCTTTGAACCTGCTGATACATTTGCTTCCACAAATTCCTGTGGCAGCATGTTCCAAAAGCAAACTACAGAAGCACTTCCTTTTGTGGGTTTTAAATGGATCTAGCAGAAGTTTCACCAATTGCCCTGTTAGTTCTAGTTCTACATTCCCCTGTCAGGCACAGTCTGAAAGTCACTTGGGGTCTTTTGTGGCCCCTGNAGCGCACTTGGAAAAGGCGCTGATGAGGAGTGTGAGTGGAGCCCTCCCTGGATCCTCGTTCACAAAGCCTAGCCATACATACGTACACATGCCCCTGTGATTTTTCTAAGGCTCCATCACATTCACCTCCAGCATTCTCCTTCCCAAACTGAAGTGTTTCAGCTTCTTTAACCTCTTGCTTACTCAGTACAGTCACGGTAGAGACGGAATATAAGAAAGATCATTTAGAAGATCCAGAGAAAATTGTATTTTAGTAGTTAATTATTTAGATAAAAATAAGGAAGTATAGATTCAAAAGGAGGTAGAGAAAATTGAAATAGAGCACTGAAACTGATGTTCATTTTCAGCCTCAATAGCTTTATCCAAGGCTGCAAAGACAAAATGTTTAAAAATCCAAAGCTATGTGCTGACACTGGTTTAAATTTATTCCTATGGAACAGGATTATTCCTATAATAAAACTATGCATGCTTTAGGGTTTGTACTAGTTTACTGTAGTTAGCATTTCAAGGAAATCGTAAATTTTTGAATCCATAAAGCATTAACTCAAAAGAAGTAGATCTACACTCTTTCCATATCATAGCTAAAAGTGAATCTGATCAGGTAATTTCAAATACAGAAATAAGTGACACCATTTATTTATATTACCACATTTTACAAACTTAATAATGCTCTTTCTTCCCCTTTTTATATGGCTAGAAAAGCTGTTCACAAAGAACAAGACTTCTACCCCAGTCTTTAAAGAGGTCTTTGAAGGAAAGCATATAAGCCGAATAATTTGGGGGTTGGGATTGTGATGAATTACTGCTCCTCTAAGAGTGATTCAAAAGGGGGTTCCCAATTTCCAGTGATAGATGGACTGGATGTGCAGATGGGCACTGTGACAATTGGGTGATATTAGCCTCAACAGCCCCTTCTGGTCCAATTTTTTCCAACACTAGCAATGCAAGCGTTACAACAATCTATCTCCCTGATAACATACGCTGACATCCAGATACAACTGAATTGTATCATCAGAAAAATACAATCTACATGCAAGCTGTATGCAGTTAAGGCCCTCACACTGGACTTCAATCACTTGATCGAACATGTGAACTCAATTTGATATTCAAAACTATTTTTTAAACAGCTTAGGTTTTCCTTCCTTAAGCATACAGAGTAGCTAAAGCATCTGTGCAGGAGGAAAGGCTTTTCTGTATTCATTTCTTTGTTCTAGTTTATAAAATAGATGAATGATAAAACTCACATTTCTAACAGCCTGGCTCATAGGAACTTCCTTCATATTGCTTCCAATCTACCAAAGCTAATTCTGAGCTGCCACCTCACCACACATAGCATCATATATAATGCTTGTAGAATAGCCTGGTAAATCTTGTTCTTAAAATTCTGAAGAGATGGCACTCCCCTACAATAGAGGGAATCCCACAGATGCAAGGAAAGCACATGGGTGAGGTTATAAGGCAGGAAAAGTTGTGGGAAATAAAACAAACAAGAAGGTAGTAAAGAGCTACAAAAAGATAATGTAGGAAATCTTCCTCTGCTTGAGACTGACTTTAGCAGTCACTGATAAGAGATACTGTCTTCAGGCACAGCCAAAAAAGGTCTTAAAAAGCACAGATGCTTTATAAACGTAGAGATTTATAGAATTTATAGATAATTTATATATAAAAATATAAAATTGAAGAGAAGAAAGAAAAAGCATGTTCAATTGCTCCCCTGCCTTTTTGCCACTTTTTATTTTTTAATTTAAACAGGTATAGATGGGACTTAGAGTTATCAGCTTGGCTGTTTCACAGACCCCAAAGCCAAACTGTTTGTACAGCTGGTTCTGAAAAACTTCACAAGGTTATGTGTAAAGTGACAGTTCACACACACTGGGACTCTTATGAACCTTGCTGCCTTTGCTGCATCACACTTCATTTTTTCCCTCCAGTTAAATAAATTGTTATCTCTTCATGATTTAATTAGGCCTAGTTTTGCAAACCTTATTAGCTCTTTCAGTATATTTTAATCCTTTCTATTATTCCTTATATGTTAATAAGCTAGTACCACATTAGTAATCTAAGCTTGCAGTTTGGCTAAAGAGCTCACCAAGTTCCTATAGGCAGGTCCCAAACTATTGGAAGAAATTGATGCCTTTTGAAATTTAGCCACATATTTTCCCAGAATATTATCACTACAAAACCCAAGCTTTTATTAGCTATTAAACTGCTAAAAGTCTGATTTTGCTAGGCAAAAATAATTCACTAAACCTTCTACTCAGAGTAGTTAATTTCCAGGTATATGAATAGCTATATGTAAATGCTATATGTGCTTGAAAACAATATATCAGAATATAGGAAGAGTCAAGTACAATAGCTCTTAAAGCAATTTTAAAACCAAGAGAAGCTGCCATTATCGTCATGCCATAACGACTACCCTACATAATTATCATCTATATTAACAAAACAAAACCAAAAGCTCTACAGAAACGTTTTAAAAGGTGTCCCAAAACCTTGCCTTGATGTATGTTTGAAATCATTTTACTCAGAATAAACAGAACTATATGACACTAATGAAAAGACAGTCAGATGGAGAGCATATATTACCAGACCCCACAGAGAACACATTTTCATACGAGACACAAATGAACATGGGAAGCAGATGGAACATTTGAAGCTCAAGAGCACTACAAAGTCACTGTTGCAGAGGAGCTTTAAGAAAACCAAAATTCCAGCATTTCACAAAGAGGTTCTTCTCATTTGTTGGTTTAAATACATTTAGTCTAAAAACTCATTTTACAGAAATTCATTTGGGATCCCAGCAATACAGTTCAATGCTTTCTACTGTTCATAAGAAGCATTAAAGATAGCTCACTACCTGGTACATAAGTGACTGTGTATTCATGCTGATCCTTTAGTCCTATTTATATGGTTAATTAAAAAGGAGCACATAACAAGTCAAGAGAACATCCAGCATCCCCCAAACACAGGGAATAGCTGCAGAAATGTATGACTGCAAACTGGAGTGAATACTAGGCAAGAGAAGTGGATGGGAAACACCTTAGATTTAATTTTGGTAAAGCAAAATTTATATTCATGTTTTGCTTAGTAAGGTAAACATCTAGAAGTATCATCAATAGATGGCTTTTCTTCAAGTTCATATGTGAATTTATGTAAATAAAATCAATAATTCAATTTATGCCAAATTTCCCCTAGAAATGACAATATTAGTTGTATTTAATAAGGTGCTGTAGATGAAAGTTTGTAAAATTCTTCTACTCCTTACCTCAGTATGAATGACATTATTAAGAAGTTCACAAACTGATGTCACTATTTGATTAAGAACACCACTTCAATTACAGCTAGTACAAAAGACAAAAGCTATAGCTTTTTCCCTTCACAAAATGTTCCTTTTGTTTAAATGCTCTTTAGGAGCATTGCATTCCTCAACAGAAGCCTAATTCTAGAGAACTTCAAGCATCTCTGCAACAGAAACATACTTATATATATGTGCACCTGTTTGTGTGTGTACACAAGCATAATGTGATTACTGACAAGAACAGATTAATAATAACTGTGCATTTAAAAGTAATCTCCATCTCATTCATTCATTATTTCAGAACTCAGTGCTTTGAGATGATGATGGTGTATAGCTTTGCACAGTGATGAACAAAAATGTGGTTGTATTCTCTACACTAAGCCCTGTCAAATAAGAAAGTAACATCTTCCCTGAAACCAAACAATCCCCTTCAACATTTACAGACAGCAACCCAGGACAGTCAGGCAGGAAAATCCCTAATTTCAAAAGTCTATAATTGGTAAATAAAAATATCAGCTGAAGTACAGTTGAAAGTGTTGCCATAAAGGATGAGAGATTGAAGGCCCTCAGAAAACTTCCCCTCTCCCTCCAAGATGTCAAGTAAAGTTTTTTCATTGCTGTTGAAATGAGCCTATGTTTGTCTTCCAGCTTCAAAAGACTGCATACACTGTTAGCAAGCAATTCAGCTTAAAGTAGTAAGTCCTAAAGATTATGACTGTGTCTTCAGAGGAAAAGAGAAAAATGCTTAAATAGCTGTGACTACAAATAGAATGTGACAGTTGCATATGCAGATTCAGCAGTGTTTGGTTTCACAGAAATCATATATAGATATTTAAAGTATTATGATTTAAAGAAGTTACGTAAGTTCTCCAAACTGTTCCAAAAATTACTGGGATGTAATATCTTTTAGGAATTTTTATTTTACTTATTTTGTTTTCTGAAATCCAAACCACAACCATTCCAGCACAGGAAAGAATTTTTCTTTTCTTGGACTCATTTTCCTTAGTACAGTCCCCCATGACAAAGGTCATGGATCACATGGGAATTCATAGTTCTAAATTTCTCAGTTTTAGCTGTACACAAAAGAGGATTTAAGTCACAGAAAGTAACTTTCAAGTTTATGTACCTGAATACTTGCTTTTATTCTCAACTCTTCAAAGATTTAAGAGCAAAACCCAACAGGTTTCACAGTACAGTAATTCTAGCTTCTAAGCTTTCATGACTGGCCAAAAACAGAGTGGCCTTGCTTAGTGAAGAACGGGATGGAGAAGAGATGCAGGACAAGGAAATATATGGGAACTCTTCCAAACTTCTGAGCTTCACCGAATTGCATTCAAAAGAACAATCACTACTATTTTGCATAAATTGCATATTTACAATTCCAGGTTTATGTAAGTCTGTAAACAGTTAATATTTCAATAATGTCATACTATCTTAAACACTGGGAATGCATAAATATATTTTAGTTACATCTCTCCATTAGATATCCTAATATTTTAGCCACACACCAGGACCACAGCTGCAAAGGATCATTATTTTTTATAAACAATTAGATTACATAGCTGCTGTAAAAATTTCAAAGGAATTAAACAGGAAAAAAATTTCTTAAATATTATTTTCATTAAAAACACAACTTATTTTAAGTTTATCTAGCTTTGAGAGAAATACGAATAGATTATACTCATTTAGGATAAAACTGAGTTGTCCCCAAATGAAACAACCCTGACTGGATATAGTACAGTATATAGTATAGCTTTTTGTATTGCTATTACAAATTTTTGGTTCTTCACATATACAAATTTTTTTAATTCTGTTTGCCACTACAGAAAAAGCTTATTGTTTTCAACTATGCACAGTATAACTTATACAGGCAGTAAAAAGGCAAAAGAACTTCAAGAAATTAGTAAATTAATCTTAACAGCTCTAATAAAATATTGTAACAAAACTGGACATTTCAAAATAGTTAGCATTTCTTACGACTGGATGGACAAAAACTATGCTTTGATTTGCATAGTTCAATCCACATTGTGCTAGTGGTGCCTAACAGTCCATCCCTGCCACACACCTCTACACAATATGAGACTGTCTTTAGAGCTTCCAGACCCTTTATTGCAGAGTTTCTGACTGCATATTATAGAATCATAGAATCGCTTAAGTTGCAGAAGACCATTAAGATCATTGCCAACTCCACCACTAAACCATGCCACTAAACATCACATCTACATGTCTTTTAAATCCCTCCGGGGTGGTGACTCCACCAGTCCCCTGGTCAGCCTGTTTCAATGCTTGACCACCTTTTTGGTGAAGAAATTTTTCCTCATATCCAATCCACACTTCCCCTGCCACAATTAGAGGCTGTTTCCTCCTATCCTATCACTTGTTACCTGTGAGAAGAGATGGACATCAACCTCACTAAAACCTCCTTAAAGGTCACTGTAGAAAGTGATAAGGTCTCCTGAGAGATCTATTCATGACTGGATATATTTTTTTGTAATTTATTAACACAAATAAAAGCAATAATCTTTCAGTGAAGTTCAGCCCCATGCTTTTCCTCATTAGATGTCTAAACATTCTCTCCAGTCCTGTCTACATAATGTTTTAGGGAAACCAACAAAGTAAACTCTGTCAGTCAATATAATTGTATGCAGAACTTGTAACAACTCAGCCCAACAAGAGGAAATATATCTGGAGCAACAGGAAGCAACAGAGATTGTTCTCCAATATTGTGTATGGCAGGTATTATGAAGCTTCCACTGGAACACATAAAGCTGTTATTAAGCTAATATAAAGAATCACCAATTCTACCAATAAACTCAGAGAAAACTGATTTATGAAAATCACGTCAAGACAACGTACACTTATTTATATCTGTAAACAAGGCCAGCTATGTAGACAATAAATGTAAAAAAAATTAAACATCACAATATTAGTCACTAGATATTAACAACTTACTATTAAGAGCCATAATATTGTCTGTTCCTGGATGATGAAAGTTTATTCCCATACGCCCTGCAATACAATAAAAGCTATTTTTAATGTTTTCATTTAAAAATGGAATTAAATTCATTAATATGAAAAATTGCTAAAGGGGATGAACAGTCAGGAGGAGAGCCAAGTCTTCCATCTACTGAAGCCAACTTCCCAAGAATACACATTTATGATATTGGACAGTGTAGTACCTTTAGCATTATGCACTTAACAATGAAAAATCATAAAATAAACAATGAAATTATTTTTAATACATCCCTTTGCTATATACTAGCTAAGTATTAGAGTTACTCTTTCAAAATAAGGCCTCAAAGTTCAACTCTGCTGCAATTATGCCATTCATTGTAGGCTTCAAATAATGAGTACAGCATTACAAAAACTGCACATAACTGGCAAAAATAAATCACTATTTTCCATACTACCTGTGACATCAGCAGCTCCTGAGTTAATGTTGGAGACAGAGTGCTTACTCTGATTTTATATTCTTCCCTAAGAATCAGCTATTATTTACTACTTGAGATCAGATACTTGTTCAGAGGGAGCACGGAAAATAGGTACTTTAAAAAAACATTAATTCTTGACCCATAACATGGGACCATCATATACAGAAGGTTCACAATGAAATTCCAGTGTACTATGCTGGTGCCAGTTTCCACGAAGCTAGAGATGCAAAATAAAATCTCATCTGAGAAAATTGATGCAACAATTGAAAGGTTAGCTTAAGAAGATCACCGATGAGTTCAGGATTGGAGAGTGGGAACAAATTCACACATTGTTACTCTGTTTCAAAGGAGACCTTAGTCCACAAAAATCTACTTTTACCCTCAAAGCAAGAAATGAGCTAACTTAACCACTTGTTCAGATTTGTTTTAGATACTATTTAACTGAGATGAAGTATTACAAACTTACCCTGAGGAAAATTTGTAACAGGACTTCCCTAATGAAACCCTCCCAAAACAATATGAAAACTGTAACTGGTATTATTCCTTGTGTGGAAAAGGATGTAAAAGAATCATTATAGCCACATAAAAATTCAATCAAGTGTTGTAATCCATTTCATATGCTCTCCATACCTCTAGATTTCAGTAAACTGTGCTGCCACAGTAAGACTACAAAGCCTACAGCACCTTCCAGAAAGAAGGTAAATAAAATTTCCATTTTTACTTTCCAACTCTGAGCAAAGCTTCTCTTTAAGATCTTTACACATTTCCTAAATACAGTTATAATTCTCCTATACATACTTTCATATTAATCTTGCAGTGCAGAAGCATTAAACCTACTATTACTTCATTTAATATAAGCTTGTGCTAAAATATTTCTGAAATCTTGCCAGACAGATATTAATTCCCTTTTCCTTAACAACACAGTAATGACTGTGAGGTTACAGGTATTACTTGTAAAGAGAAATGGTGTATGTAATAATCTACACTTGTAAACTAATACTGGTAATAGAAAAAAGGGAACTGCTGTGAAAAAGTATAAAATTTGAATGCATAATGCTTGGATGGGCCCTTCTCTTTCCCTTTGCTGAAGCTGAAAATCTGCTGTTTGACTAGCTTCAGAAATAGAATCATATCTGTGACATCTGGGTTTGTTTTTTTCCTCCCTCCAGGCTGTCACTGGACCAGGTGCTGCTTGTGTGACATTTTGTCACCTGCCCTTGGCCTGCTATTTTTAAATAGTTCTCGTCAGCTATGTTTTAAGAGGAGAAGAAAATACAGAGCATCACAAGCAGAAGGACATGTTTTCACACTGAGCTAAGCAACAGTTTGGGATAATTCTCTAGATCTTCAGAGGTCTCCTAGTGCAATTCTACAGAAACAAATTCATGGAATACTTGGAAAACACACTTGCATTAAAAATATTCAGAATGGTAATGCACCAATCATAGCACAATTAGTTACCAACAATTATATAGCCTTTCACATTAACTATATTTGGATATCTTTCCCTTTGAAGCAATTTTTTCAATTGAAAAAAAGGGGCCGTATGCTGATTACAAAACTGCATAATTATCAAATGAACAAGAAGAGAGCACAAAAAGGCAATTATAAATTTATTCATTTAAAGGTGCAATGTAAAACTGTGAAATGTAATTAAGAATAAGTACTTTCAAGGACATATTTGGGTTAAACACTGAAATGACTATTGTAAAACAACCCCTTTTAAGCAAAGAACCTGTATGCTCCCCATGCCTTTATGAAGTCTATAAAGCACTGTTTCGAATTATACTTTTAAAACAGTATCTCTGGATAAAATTTCTACTTTTCAAGAATCTTAAGCATAATAAGCAGAAACACAGAGAAGTTAAGAGCACAGAAGTTATGGACTCCAGCAGTTGAGTGAAGTAATAAATAGGAACACTTCCAGTAGCATCCCCAGTACATCAGTGTACATCTGCCTTTTTCAGTTTGCCTGCCTTGGTTTCACAACTATCTACTGAGCATATTTTCCATTATGTGCTTTTATAACACACACATACTACTGCAGTTAGGCTGCAACAATAATCACTCTTTTATGCAAGTATACAACTGAATCAAACATTTCAGACTATTAAAGAGGGTTTAATGATTCTTATATAGCCTAGGCTGCTCTTTTGCATAGCTTACGTCACTAAATGCCTTAAATTCTCTCTCTTAACAGCATTTGGAGAGACTTTCCTGGCTCAACTGCCTAATTGCTCTGTTGCATTTCCAATATCATGCTTGTCATTGCAGAGAACCTGTTTACTTCTTCAAGCATATCTCAAGTGTGTGCATCTACTTTTCTGTATTGTATCAGAAATAAGATGTTAAATTGAATTTAACTTCAACTGATTCTCTGTAGAAAAGGGTCATGACTTTGAAACAATTCTGAAATCTTTCCAATAACTTAAGGAAATACACCCTTCCATATCTGAGTATCTTTATTAAATCTTTCACATCTAGATAAGCTGACTTTTTAAAATTGTCTAGGTAATTACAAGTTACGCGAAGTTTTGAGAATGTTGTTCCAGAAATAACAAACCTAACCCTAACTTCTTGCACTCTTATATCTCATGGCTTTCACCAAAATTGACCACTTATGCCAAATACCAGTTGCTGAATTGGTATAAGCTTTGCTAGAAAACAAAACTTACTGTCCCAAACTTACTGGGACAGGAGAACTTCCTCTTACAGAGTTCTTAAGACCACTGTTGATATCAATTAAAAGTTATGACTAGAGACTCCAGTGGCAAGGTAAAATGAAACTGGCAACAGGACTAGGCCTGCTGTACCTCCTTAGAAGTAATACCTCCTTTATTGTTCTTATCTCCTCTATCAAAGCTGGTCCCCATCAAAGGCATTACAAAACAGCAATAGTTATTTGGATAGACAGCCAGCAAGTGGGGTAGTGCAAAGTTTAGACACAGAAAAGTGCACAAATCAAGGCAAGACCATTATTCACCCAAGCGCCTGAAACAAGAAGATTATTTTGATCTTTAATTATTCAAGGGTCTGACAGCAAAATCTAAGACAAACACCAACTCCCATACACTAGCTCAACCATAAGTCTTCGCTCCTTGATTCCCAAATGGTCAGAAAGCACAAAGCATGTGTCTATGTATGCAAGAACTGTAATCAATTTTACCTGACTAAAAATTCAGACCATTCTCTCTCCTCTTCCCCAAAAATCTGAAACTGATGCTATATTAACTCAACATACACACCCAAAATAATTTCAAAGACAAGAGCTATGTAAGCAAGGGTCTGCATAAAGAATTATAAAAAGTAACAACCTGAAGAAGTTTGTTGGTTTTTGTTTGTGTTGGGTTGTTTTTTGGCTTTTTTCCCCACCCCACCACTCTCCTTTTTTAAAAGTCTACCTGCCACTTTTTCACATCCATAATTTAAACACCTACTTGGAACTTACTTATCTTTTACACATTAACATACTCAACAGAACAAAAATATTATTGTTTACCAGCAGGGATCTATCGACTGTGTTTACAAGTATATATTTTTACTGTACAAATACATATTGTGGTAATGTGAACAAAAGTGTATAATTATCAGCTATGTCTACCACTAAGAAAGCTTACTGATACTAACTTCTTCCTATTACTGACTAAACAAATACATGCCATCAGTAGAGAAAATAACCTATAAGATACAACAGCACACATATTACAAAGAAACACTCCTCACAAGTAAATCACATGGTTCTCATAAAAAATATATCCAAGACACTTGTGTAAGTAGTGCAAAGATTTTTAGCTTTAAAACAGTTATATTTTCAAACTAATAGTATTTCAAAGCAAGACATAAACATACTTGGACATAAAAATAAATTTGGCTTTACTTGTAAAGTATGCACACACATACCCATTCTACACGTAGTTGTAGAACTGTACTCAAAAGAGTAATATTGGTATTATTGGTGAGTTTGGGAGGAATAAAATAAACCAGTAAGAAAGCAGATTTTTTAATTAGCAACCTATGCTAAAATATACAAAACTTTAAGAGTAGAGAAGTGAGAAAGAAAACAGAAAAAAAAACTTTAGGTCTCTGAGGCCAGTCTTCAACAGTGAATGAATAAAGGAAAAAGAGAAGGAAAAAAAATCTGTATCACCACTCCTTAAACTAAACAAAGCAAAAAAACCCCAATCCTGCCCAAAATAGATTCAGCAGGTAGTCAGTATAACTGTACTATAGGATCACTGAAGAAAGCTCTTAGTTTAGTTTACTAAATATGAACCTGTTAATAGTCATATTCTGCATAGGAAAAAGGATTTTGTTAAATAAGCTGAGCTTCAAATAGAAAGGAACTTTGTAGGGTTTTGTGTGGGTTTTTTTTTTAAAGGGAATAGCTTGAGTGGCCTAAATTTTATGACAAATAGATGTGCAAACATTTGTCTGCTCATTCTGGTTTTCACGTGCATTTACAGAAAGGTGTCTGATGAGCATCCAGATTTTGAGAAAGGCTGCTACAGTGCACTTTTTTCCAATTAAAGTGTTGCAAAAATCTCTAACTGGGTGGCACCATTTCTAGGACACAGATGACAACATTTGTTCTATTTGCATGACCTTTGTGTTCAGCTGCTGACTGCAAACACAAGTATGATACATTCACCTTCTCTTCTCTCAGGTCACAAGGCAAACAATGCTTTGCTTACAAAAAGCTTATGAACAATTAGAGCTGAACAAAATCTGATGGCATGCACTGAGGTTAACTGAAGATCAAGATGGAAATGTAAGGGTCCATTCTACATGTATTACAATATTGTCTAAGTTCCATATAATCTTCAAATACTGCTGTCAAATCTCATAAACAATATAGTTAACAGCAAGTAGGAAATCTTACACTTACAGATACTACACTTATCTCCTGTAACAGTAAATGTAAGAATTTTACAGAAACATGATTTCTCTCCTCAATTTCGTATTTCAATTCAGTATCATGACCTGTTAGTAACATATGTGCATATGATCTAACACAGAGGAAATATTTTATTTAATTACTTAAAACCAAAACAAAGGCAGCTGATAGTTACTACTAAACAAAATATTTTTATAGATCAGAATGCCTCTGTTTGTATTGTAATGTAATAGTTTGACACAGATAAACATATTGCAACAGTGACATATTACACCACAGACAGGAGATCCTGATATAGGGAAGAAATGTTTTAGTAATAACTAGCATCTAGGTAGAAGCAATAGCTAGAAGCAGTATGTAAATATCAACAGGTTATAAAACACTGCAAATACATCCTTTCCTTGTTAAAGCAAAATGCTCTCCCATGTTTTTGTAGCATATATTTTATTTGCAACTCAGAAAAGAACTAAGACAGTTCAGAAAAACGTTAAAAGATACTGCACGCTTCTGTCAGAGAGACCTGGTTATAACTGACATAGGAAACACCAGATACCCTTGGCCATATCCAATAATTCATCTTTAACTAGAAGCTTACAATTCCTTTACTGTACTTCTTTCATATTTTTTGCTCCTTTTTGAAAGGAGAAAAAGATATGAGTTTCTGGACTGAAAGAGAAGAAAAATGCTGAAGTTGATCTTGATGGCAAAGAAAACAAATAAGGAACTCTGCCTGTCTGTCTCAGGAGAAAAGAATACGAGACTTCCTTTTTAATGAGTTTACACTCGAGATCTCAAAGCATGAAAATGGCAAATAATTTGTAATTACAGACAATTCTCAGACTATGAGGACAGAAGGACAGAAACCTACAGCAGAGTACCTCTATCTGGTAGGAAAAACCACAAAAAAGAAACCAGTTTTAGACAGAAACAGAGGAAGAGCTGACACCAAATATCATCTCCCAAGACCAGATTCAAGATAAAATGCAACACTGATTGATAAACTGGTAATTTANGAAGCCTAGCCATACATACATACATACAATTTATCAAAGTCCAGAAACATCAGAGCTAGGTATCAGATCTCTCTTACAGCAAGAAACACTCAGAAAGAACTAAGTGACCCTAGCTCTCCCAGCTGAAGAACACCAAGCTGGCCTGCCAATCAGCCTAAGATAGCACTCACTCAATGTAAGTAATTCAATATTGCAAGACTGAGGATCAGTTAGTTTCTGCTGCACCAACAATCCTTCGGCCTTTCTTTTGTTCCACACTTGAAAGCAACACCCCTATCCAAAAAAAGTCAATCACATGCCCTCTCAAGGCCAAGTGGATCATGATTTAAAAAACTGACCTGCTTGGGTGACCTTGAAAGAAACTCAATTTCCATGATCTGCAGGACAAAGTGTGATCACATCTCAGATTCATAGAAGGCATAAAGCTTCAACTACTAAAAACAAGAGGAAAGACTCTTCATTTCTCACGCCTCCTCCAATACCTCTACTGAACAACGAAGGGCATGAAGAAAATATTCCAGAACCATTCCAATTTGGTCTTCACATCAGACCCTCCCATTCACATTCTAATCTAGAGCCCTTGCTCTATATCCAAGATTATTATTTTTTGTTTCTACTGGGATGCAAGGCACCACATATGTCAAAAAGGGGCTATGTTCCAAAGCAAATCTTCAAACTTCAGATAAATCACCTGCAGTATTTCACTAATTATGAATACAGACAGTACTCCTAAAAATATGCATTTGTTGAAAACTTTGTTGCCAGCAGCAGACTGAAATTGTCCTGAAGCAGCTGAAATGGCTTTGTAACCTGCATTGGAAGCTCTACAACATGCATAGCTTTTTCTAGAACTAAATCTTTGGTATTTTTCAAAATGAGAGGCTTTTGGTACTCATCTTTTCACCCATTCTGTTTAAAAATTTGGATAGTAAATAAGGACAACTGACATATGAGCACTGTTAGCTAAAACTGTTTGAGAAAACATTTAGCGAAAGCCTAACAATTTTAGAAGTCATTTAGAAGCTCTCTCATTGTTTATCTGTTTGGGTTTTTAAACTTGAACTTGTGTGGTTGTTTTACTTTCTAGCTACACAAGAAAAAAACTGCACCAAGTCTAAGAAAGAACAGTCACAGATGTCAGAGGAATGGAAAATTTAAAGGGAAAACACACACCCAAGCTTACTATGAAAGACAAAGGAGGTAACATGAAAAGGAAGTAGCTCTGAGATTTGGTTAATAAGATTCCAGAAAGAACAGTCAACATTTTGCACAAGAGGCATTCACACAGGAATGTCTATGAGGAACTGAAAAACCGAACTCAAGTACATACTCAGTATATACAAAAAACTTCAAGGTGAAAATAAATGAAAATGTGACACTGACTCAGGAAACCAGAAGAAGCACGCAGAGTCAATCACTTTCTCAAGGTGATTATAGACTAAAATGTGCTTTTACTTTAAGGGAGAGAGAAACACGAGAGCAGGATAAATACGAAAAAAGGCAAGTGAGTTTAGAAGACAAGACTAAGTGAAATCTGAGGAAAGTGCAGAGAAGGACAGCAGTTGAAAACTTCCTGCATCTTTGGTAGAGGAAAAGCAGAAAGTTGGAGATAAAAGAGTAGAGTCAAGACTGATTTTCATGGAAAAAGCAACAATGAAAACGCAATAGAAAAGTGATTTGAGAAGTGAATCAATAATTGCAGAAAAATAGTTAGGGATTTACAAAAAGGGTTCAGTAAAAATAAGTTAACATAGAGGAAGATAAAACTTATTGTGAGAATGAACATGCCCTGAAACAGTCACTCCTATGAATATAGCCAGTCATGCTGCATAGCATGAAAACAGGAGTACAGGCAAGTACACTCCAGGTCAAGCCAAAGCTGGAGGTTAGTAGAGTAAGACCTGTCGTTAGAGGGAGGAGGAAAAGGTGGCAAGACAGGAAATTTACTATATCAATGAGGGGAAGCAGGGAGGAGAAAAGAAAACAAAAAACCCACAAACAAACCAACAAACCCGCCCCCCCCGCCCCCCAAAAAAAGCCAGGAAGGCCAAAATAGTCCCACTGGCAAATGGAAAAGACCAACTCAAACTTTACAATTAATATCCAACTCTTCAGGTGACTTTTTAAACAGGACATTTCTTACTGTTTTCAAATGTCCATTGAAATTAGTCAGCCTCCTACGTAAACTGATAACCTAGCAGAGATGGAAACATTAAGTCTGTTTTGGAAAGGATACTTTCCTAGAAAGGTATGAAGATGCTTAATGAAACCAAGATTTTCATTTCTACCTTATGCAAAACACCAACATTAAATAGCATTATGACACTCAGATGCAGCTGTAGAAGATGCAACACTTAGAGATTAGCTCAACTGAGTATTGAAAACCATTGCTGATACAATGACTGAATAACAAAAGAGAATTAAAGATTTGTAACCCATTATTATTTTATGTGCTAATATTCTGATAAAAAATAGAGTCAATAATGAAAGTATAAGCAAAATTGCACTTATATGTTAAAGTCTTTTTCCAGAGTTATACAATTTTTAATGCAATCTTCCTCATTTTTTCCATGCTCAGATTAATATGTAAATTCAGTGTTTAAAAAAAATGAGTCTCAATGTATATGTTTAATTAAAAAAAAAAATGGAGTTTTAGCTAGATTATAATACATTTAATAAGATACAATAAATACTTCAATCTACTTAATAGCAATTTGGATTTTTTTTCTTTTAGAATAATACATATTAAATGTATATCCAGCAGAAACCTCCATTTTGTGAGCTTGTTTTTTGTAAGTTTCAGGTTAACACTTATTTTGGAGGAGAACGATCAAAACAGACATGACACAGTATTCCTTGCCTTTGCAGACAGCTGAATAATGGTTATGGACACATGAAGGCTACAGCACAGCAAATGTCAAGATAATAGTGGAAAGCACAGATTAAAATGCTGAGACTACAGAACCCAGTTTAGTATGGATGCAAAAAGCCTCTGTACCTAGTAGGGTGGTGAAAATGGCACAAGGCCTTAGATCAAGAAAAAAATATTTTTCCATTTGCAATATATAAAGGGGGAGAGGGCCAAATGAGGCAATTGTGACATCAGAAAAGCATGTATATAAGCATTAGCATAGGAAGTGCCATACATAACCAATTTCTTCTCTGTCAGTATTTGTTCTCTATTAGTTCCAGTGTCCTGACTTCTTAGAGTGTGGCAGTCATTTACAGTTCAATACTTCCTTTGTATATGGCTTAATATTAGCTTCAGTCTTCAAAGGCAGCAAGAATGCATGTAAGCAAGAATGTGTACTTATTTTTAAATTCTGTCAATGAAAGATTAAGACAGGGGACTGTGCAGGTCGATCAGGAATATTTATTCATTTAAATGCTGTCACAATCTTTCACTACTCAATATCAGCTAAGTATTAGAAAATGGTTTCATCTCCAATGATACACCTGGTAGAGCAAACCCAGTTTAGTAGCACGAATAATCAAAACTTTCCCAGCACTTAACAGTATCTAATAGTTTTTGGCTCCCCCTAAAAATTTGAAATCTAAATTAATATACATTATTTTAAAATAACCTAAAACAACTGTAGAGGGTCAGCTTGATACAGTAGTTGTTTTAGAACCCTATATACTAATTGATGATCAAAAAATAACAGTATTAACTTGGAATTAGATTTTAAACATAGTAATTGGACTCCAGCTGCAACACAGATTTTCTGAACTGAGTGAGTGCAGCAGGAGACACAACAATGCAATTTGCTGATACATAAACCAAGGTTTTGGAAATGTCAGTTAGATAATTATGATTGTGCACTTATAATAAACGTACACACATTTCTCCTTATATTCCTAAAGTAGAGATGATTATCTTAAGGTGGGAAAACAGAATTTTTACATAACTGACAACTTATTCATTAGCAAAAAGTTTATAGCAATACTGAAAAGCTGATTTTTGTTTAAACACCAAGCAAGCATGGACATATGAATATTCCTAACCTGTAAAATGATTCCTCCACATTATATCAGCGAAACTCATTGGTGGGCCACTGGGAGGGTAGTGTTTACCTTTCAGAGGCTCATGATCAGTCCTTATCATATCCATTAAGGAATTTTCCAAAGAGTGCAAGTTAAAAGTGTCATAGGGCCTATTCCGGTCCTAGAAGAAGAAGAAAGAAAAGAAAAGAAAGAAAAAAAAAAGGAAAGAAAGACTGTTATAGAAAAAAATCATTTTCTAGCACAGGCTCATTGGCTCATTTCTTATTTTAAAGAAATCCAGCATCCAATTCTACATTTCTTCTTGACAGAACTTTTTATATTACAAAGATTTTTATGTAAGCCTACAGTTGTTAAAATTATACTCTTCATTTTGCAACTGCTGCTTTCAGTAGTATAGCTATGCAGAGAAGCTTAATACTTCTAAAAATACACATAAACAATAGTTAATTCTAAACCATATTATTTAAATAAGAACTTAGAAATAAAGCAATATTAATGTTTACACTAGAAAAGTGAAATTGTTTCAGAGTTCAGAGACTTGTGTTTCACAGCTTCTTCATCTGCCTTCTGTCACAGTGCTACCTTAACATCACAGCAGAAGCAAGCAATACTCAAGATGCCAGCAGGCACATTTGTTCCAGAAAGTACCAAGTAAGTCTTCAAATGTCTAACATGAATGTCACAGGTTTAAGGAAACTACACTAGATGCAAGACAAAACAAAAAGCACTTTCACACTAGAGCACTCAAAAACCTGAGCAAGCCCTGGTTTGTATTGAGTCTCTCATTTTTAATCTGCTGTAGTTTGACTACTGTTTATTAAGTAAAAGAGAATAAAAACAAATCAAAATGCAACAAAACAAAACAACAAACAACCTTTAGCAGGCTTGTTAAAATAATCAAAGTTCAGGAACAATCTTATGGAGGGAACAATCTACCCATGCCCATATATCTAGAGTACTGTATGCAATGAGACAGCATAATAGAATAGTCCCTTGTAGTTAGTTT
The DNA here is from genome assembly GCA_013396975.1 of Bucco capensis. Classification (NCBI taxonomy): domain Eukaryota; kingdom Metazoa; phylum Chordata; class Aves; order Piciformes; family Bucconidae; genus Bucco; species Bucco capensis. Next base: position 52,309 of record VWZO01011734.1, on the reverse strand, counting down.
CTAAAAAAAAACATTAATTTTCTTATTCTCATCACTATCCTTAAAAAAAAAAAAAAGACAGAATGAACAAGTATGCAAAACACAGCAGCATATTATGCCACAATTAATAAAGAGTGGTATAATGTTCTAATGTACAAAATGAAATCTTAATTGTATTATGTCCCCAAAATTCCTGGAACAATGTTTTCCACATGCTGGTTGCTACAAAATAAAATTATTGCTTGAAAGAATAAAATTTAAAATCTTCAGACAAGAGGACGCATTATCTCTAGAAAATGCAACAAAAGGTTTGTGTTAGTAAGCCTTATTTCTATCTAACTCTTTCTCTTAAATTGTCTTTAAATAAAACTAAAGGACAGAACGAATTCACTGCTACAATTAAGCTTTCTTTTAATATTCCTGTTCTGGGATTCAAATATACATACATTATTAAAAGTTTGCTGTTACAGAAAGCTTTGAAATATAGATCTTCTTACTGCCAAAATTCTCATGTTCCCACAGTCCGGCTACTGTAAACTGAAGATCCAACTTCCCTTCTCCAACATGCAAAAGTCAAAAAGTGGACTAGTATTATTTTATTCACACATTTATTTCATCTATTGAGCATTTCTTTGGCAGTCAAACACGATGTCCAAAGAGTATTAGCTCACCAATTTTCATGGTTGATTATTTTTGTCTTCTACAGCTGCTTAGAATGTCAACATTTGTACGCTGTATTTAAGAGTACTCACTAACCTATCCAAGTGGATCAATACACATTGAATATAAAATCAAATACATGACCAGAAAATCTAAAATAAATAAAATGAGGGGAAGGGGAAGAGAGAAAGTCCACCAAAACTCTTAGGTAATTTTTTTTCCCTGTGAGAAAACTTTATCTTGTTTAAAACAACCCACTTGGAATATGTAGTAGGAGAGTTTCTTGTATTTCATATTCACTTCCTTAATGAAATGCAATGCTAGATTGAAAAAGTGTAACTTGAATGTAAAAAAAAAAAGTTAATTCTCGTGATTATTAGCAACTTCATTAGATAGTATTTATGTGATTCTCTCAAAGCAAGAATTTTAGTTGTCTTTTTCTATTTATTTCTTTTAAGTAACTTTTAAATACCTATACTGTGAATACCTAAGGAGGTCAGGTGTTATAGTACTGAACTAGGGCATCTTTTTGAAGAGAAAACATGAAAGCAAACATACAGCTTATATTCTAAATAGAGGTGGGGAAGCATTGTTCATTCAGATCAGTCAGACTGTAGCAGAGCTACAGTAGCAGAGCTGAGCTGGCAAAACCAATGCTGGCAGAAAAGCAAAGGGCAGGACTGTTGCATTTGCCACAATGATAGTTTATTCCAGCTTTAAACATTCCTGAGATTACAGTCTTAGAGGTCAGAAGTTGTGAGTTCAGAAGAGGACACAGCCTACAAATTGAATTTGTCCTTTATTAACATATGTATGTTATATTTTAAGTATGCTACTAACTATAGCAGCATATCTCTGGGAGGTCTAAAACTTTCCAAGGACCTGTGCACATGGATGCATGTGGAAAAAAAAAAAGGGGGGGGGAGAAAAATATTGTAGCATCAAAGACAAAACTGTGCAGGTCAGGTTTTCTAGAATACAAGATCTTTCTAATCTTTTAAGGGACATACAAACTTCCAATAAATTTTCAAAATAGACTTAGATCTACATCGGACACAGAAAGATCAATTTAATTAAAACCCTTTACCTAGGCTATTATAACACTTTCCACTATAGTATAGCACTTGAGCAAGCTAAAGCAAGTAAAGGAAATTCAGAGGGATTTTTACAAGTATGCTATAGTATATGCACAAGTTATAATGCATGCTGATGGCATATTTTGAAGTATAGGTAATAAAGTGAAAAAAATCAGGGCTAACTTTCTAGCTTCTAAGTAAAAGGGCTACTACCATTTTTCTTAGTAGCTTTCACTTCAGTAGCAATTCAGTTGAACTCAGCAGATTTGAAGACTGTTTCCTAAATTCAGCAATTTCCTCCAAGAAGGTTGGTGTTTCCACACACACCGATACAGGATGATGTTTCCTTATTTCTCACCATGAACAGGTTTTCCTGGTTTTGAGAGCTGATACTGTTCCATCTCTTGGATTTGCCTTTTGAAATGTTTCCATAGGCTATCAACCTACTGCCAAACAGTATCAACAAGGGAAATAATTCTTAAATGTCCTTAGCTGCACATGAGAACTCTGCAAGGAAGTTCTGGAACTAGGACAGTGAATGCAAATCAAAATATAAAATACAGAATGATAAAGCAGAAAAAAAAAGTGGAAAAGAAATTTGAAAATTCTGCAAACCTGGAAAATCTCCTGGGATCTAGAGAATACAAAGATCCTAAGACCTACTTAGATAAACTATATTATGAATAAAACAGAAATCTACAGCAGTTAGTTTCTACCTTCGGCTTCACGGCAATCATTAAATTAGCAAAAGGTTAAAGTCCAGTCTGTCCATGTTGGATTGTACTTTTGCTGCACATAGGCAGCAGCTCCTTCCTTGTTAGCTGCTGAAGTATATAGCAGCATAATTCAGTTCTTACAATACTCTAGTCTTGAAACAAAGTAAAACAGCTCAGTAGTAACAACTCTGAAAGGAGATATGGGTCCAAGACCTTAAATCCAGCCCATGAATGTTATATGTTCATCCATGACCCAGAATTCCTCAAAGTGAACATGTTACGCATAATGAGAAATTACAAATGCATATGTAGCATCAGATTTTTAAAAGTGATCCTTCAGTTGAAGTGGAGTGTCAGCTTTCTACCTTTAAACATCTTACATGTAAGACTGATTAAAAATGTCACAAAATACAGTGCCTATAATCTGTTAAAGACAAACAAAACAGTAACTTCACAAGAAAATGACTGCAGAGGCAAGATACTAAAATAAAATGAGAAAATACAATAATTTGCATTTTACCTGCATTTTACACTTCTTGCAATAGGTATTATGCTGGTCTTTAATTACCCAACCATAATTTCTCAGACGTCTCCAGCTTCCATCCAATACACATAATGAACCAGCTCCAGGAATGAATCAAAACAGTGCTTTGAAGAGGTCTGTTTAACTCTAGGACAGATGCCTGTGTTGCTTATTCCACAAGATGCCTGAAGTGTAATCAGTATGTCAAAAAATTCCAGGAGGGGAAAATACATTCTTAAAGTCACCTTAATTATGATACAAGACTACTTAACAGTACCTGAAGTATGTAAATTGACATGTGTATTATCTGAAATCTAAGGAACTTTTTCCCTTTGTCATACCCTGTAACATGGTGTGCTTTGTCCTGCCCCCATCAGACTCAGAAGATGGGCGTTTCAGTGCCAGGCATACTTAGCACTACTTAGTTCCTTCCCAATAGATACAAACCATGTCTTTACTGGTAAAGGCAAAGACTGAGGAAAGATTATATGACTCCATTAAGGACAACAAACCCAAGACCAGATCTGTAGCTAGGACCATAATAGGTGTTAAGTGGATCTTTATATAGCCTGTCTCCCTTTCAGCTTGAACAGGTAGCTCAAAGTAATTGCAACTAATGTACTAAAAAAGGAAATGACCAATATATCCCACAGCTGAAGCTGTACCTTTTTTTTCTGTCTCTGCGGAGAATTATGGCAGCAGAGACACCTGACCATTAACTGATTAAAAACTACAGTCACAACACTAAAAGTTTCACCCTAACAAGGCATGTCAGAAATCTAACACATTGCCCAAGCTTAGCTATTGTCCACAGTACAAAATCCTTAAACACCTGTTTTTGCATGTGTTGAACCCTTGCTGGCATAGTCATCTGCACCTGTAGCACAAAATACACGTTAAGCTGAGTTATACACTTGATCTGCGTATTCTTTTAATATGCAAACAGTAAAACCTCAGGCACCTAGACCCTTCCAAAGATGTGTTTCCCTGTTTCTGCACATCTCATTTAATCTGCTCATTGACTTCCTATTAAGCTTCCTGTATCCTGAACAATATCTCAGTGTCAGTAAGTTAATTCAACATTCTACATTTTCATGCTGCTCTAGATTTCCAAGCTTCTTGCACCAGTTATGCGCAACAACACAGCCCAATCCTGCCGAGCAACAAGAAGACCTCCACTCACTGAACTATTAACTGTTTCCAGGAGAATACCAAAAACTCCAGTTAGGGTCATGGAAGTCTCAGCATTTTTTACTTACTAGATTCTGGGAAATTGTATCTGGTATTTTGATCAGAAGAAAGAGAGGAGATTTTGGGGAAGAGCTAAAATTCTTACAGCTTAAACAACCTTTCTATCAATGCAAACTTCTTCATTGTGGTCGCAGCTGTATTTCATTCTTCTGTGCCTGACATAAGCCTGGATTTGGCTGCATAGGATTGCTAAGCATTGCCAACTAAAGCTGAAGTAAAATGGAAGCACAGCTTTGAATAAATACAGGGTAAAAGGCCATCACTGTTTTATACTGGGCTTGTTCACTCTGTTCTAGCACCCGCAGCAGGGGTTATTACTTAGAACACAAGGAAAACAGGTTTGTCTTGCTCCAGTATCCCAATCCAAAGCAGCAAAAACAGTTAAATTAGCAAAATAAAAGGAAGTTCGTCTGGAAGTTCGTCTTGGGACATGCTCAATCTGCCATAATGGTGCACATGAATGATCACATATAGCAAGCTCTAAATAATCACTGAGCAGTCTCTAGCTCCTAGCAGTTTCAGCTGTGATGCAATCCCACTTGCATTCTCAGCAAAATTTTTTTTAAAAAATCTATCTTTCAAAAAGATAGGAAATCACATGGTAATATAAAATGATCACTTAGCAAAAGAATCAATAAACTGTACATAACAAGTGTTACTTCCTTTGCAGTTTGGTGCTGGAATGCTGCCAATAACAACATGACTGACAAGAGATGCATGCAGAACTAGAATAACCAGAAGATTCAGTTATTTTTACCTTACACTGGATTTCATAAAAATATAAAACAAAACAAATATGAAGACATAAAATTTAAGCAGGAGGGAAAACTATGGTAAATTTGTCTATGCCCATGATAAAGACCATTTCACTACAGCTACTAGTACCACGACTTAATGGAATTTTATTTTAATTCCACTTTTTTTATCTTTCCAGTTAATTTTGGATAGTATTAAACTAAGCTGGATTTATTATGTTCCTCTACTGAAACAAAAAGTGGAATATTTTCTTATGTTATTACTTCTTGTGGAATGCCCACAGACAAAATATATCAATTTTTCATACACTTGTCTTTTCTCACTACCAGCTTTAGCACATTTTACTTTCATAGGTCTTCAGAAGTCCACTGGGCAAAGGATGAATTTTTTAAGCTTGTTCAAAAAGCTTCTAAGAAAAATAAGGAAATTTAATACAGACATAAAACAATATCTAATTGTATACAGATTATAGAAATATTTCTATATAATTAAACAAATAACATTTGAGATCTCTAGTTAACAATACTAATCATCTTGTCTGTGCTATATATACTTTTATAGCTAACATGCAAGAACTCAGATTGAATCCAAAAGCCTTGAAAACTTCATCTACTCAAGCAATTTTGCCACAAAGAAAGGTAAAAGTTGTATTGAAACTTAATCTCCTTATAAATTCTGAGTTCTAAAATGTTATAAGAAAATGAAGATCTTTCAGTTTGCTTTTTTTTTATTTCCAAATGAACTAAAAAGCACAGAAATAGGAAGAGATATGACAGGAATTATACAGAACTACAAAAACTAATATAAATTATATTTAGTTTAAAGGTCATTTTACTTGGCAGTTAAAATGAGATTCCCTTTCCCATACTTAATACATGCTTAAAATACATTTCCAAATGTTCAAGCTTTATAGCCATAATACTCGGCATCATAATCACTAAAACAGAATATCCTAACAAGTTGCTGAATATTCAATATTTGCTTACAAACCACAGAGAAGAAAGGAATAGAATTTACCCTTCCTTTTCCTAAATAGACATGGTAGTTACAGAGCAGACTGAGATAAATACATTAACCATTTCCCTGGTTTAGGCAATTAATGTTTTGGAGTTGCAAGGAAGAAACCACAATATGGCCCTACTGGACAGAAAATATATATATATATACACACACAGTATCACAGTATACACACACACACATCTCTTGTTCTGTACTGCATTATTATTTTCCTTCATCTTAGCCTTGGACTATGCAATAGCTTTACTGTGTTCTTTGAAGCATCCTTAGCTGTTCTTCCAATACAGACTTATAATATGCCAAGCATACTACTTACATGAATCACCACCTCAGATTCAAAGACAGTAAAGTACCTAGTCAAATGTTTAAATCACCTAACCTAGTGCTCCAGTAGGGAACACTGCTTATTACCAGCAAACAGAAATACAATACACTCAATATTTCCTTTTGCCATCAAAACAACTAGAGAATGTGTTTAAAAACTCTAAACAAACAAAACCCACAAAACAACAACAAAATCAAAAGAATCCACAAAACAGCTATTATTCTTACACACATAACACTGCTGTAGGGAATGATCTGCAGACAACTGACTGAGCACTCACTGACAGGATTTATGTTTAGTCATATGCGATGCTTTAGATAAAAATCTGCTCATCAGTCCTGCTGCTGAATGCCTCTCAAAAAGCTGATGTATCCACTTTCTATTATAGTTGCTGATTCTAGTAACAAATGGTTCTAACACTTGTAAAACATAGGATTAAAGTAGTTGCACCCAAGGTGATCATCAATTCACAAAAACAAACAAGTGGGAAAAAAAAAGATGTCATCAGTAGAATTTACAAGGCCATTCATTATACTCGAGTTACTTAAATGACATAATTTGACTGGTTTATTGGCTTGCTGTGCAAGAGTTCAACACTGATAAGTTACTTTTGGGCTTCTACCACTCTGTTCAGTAGAATGATGCCCACATCCCATAGAAAGGAAAAACTAACATTGACCTAAGAGCACCTTGTCAGTTTAATCAGCATGAGTTAAGGGCAAACATCAAACCACAAAATGAAAGCAATACAAAGATGAGAAAACTGCAAACAGAGAAGAAGGGAGCATTGGGGATACTCCAGCATGAAAGGATCTGAATGATCACACTTGGCAATATAGACCACATAATGTAAAAAGACAGTAGAGACAGATTTTGTAAGAAAGCTATTGTCTCAGAAAGATTTACCGTAGGAGCAACCTGTCTCATTATATTATAGGATGAGACAAAATGGGGGATAGAAAATAATACAAGTAATAACTGTCAAACTGTAAAACAGATGTCTGAGCACCATTGCCCAATACCTTCCTTTACTATGGCCACCACAGTAATCTCAAGGATTTCTCCAAAAGAATGAAAGAATGTGGCTAAAATAATATCTAACTGGCATACTTCAAGTTAAGCTCCTGTTCCATTCCTCTTGTGCTCAGGAAATAGCACCTCCTGAGCAGAAAAACACTTAAGTGCCAGAACTCCAGACAGATACTCCAACCAAAAAGAAAAAGACATTTCACCTATTCATACCAGACAAGACCTTCATCTACTGGTTTGGAGAATTACACTTAGAAAAGATAGACACCTTGCCATTTCAATGCCAATATAGCCCTTTATTTCTAAAAGGAAACCAAGAAAATGTTAAGTATAGTGGGAATAGTCAATCATTAAGGGAGAAAAATTAAAAGTGGGGTCATTTACCCATATTTATGCACATGCCTAAACCAGACCACAAACACTTTCAGTGAAAAACAGCTCCCAGAGAAAATAAGGACATCACACCTTTTCAGTGTGATGCCACTTTGCATCCAGCAGGATTTAAAGAAAATGTTTAACCTATTAGATGCCATATACTTTTAATTACGAAAAAATCACTCATGTAACTTTTCTGATTCCTATTATTGCAGCCTGATTAATATGCATGACAAAATGTGGCACAAGAATTTAAAACCTAAAGAGGTACACACACAAATCCACTCTGCCACCTTCTTCCTGATGGGGATTAAGCATAGTCTGGCAGTAAATGTTCCCCATCCTGGGACTTTATCAAGGACATAATCTGTCACAACCACATTCTCACAAGGGAAAAAGGACTACAAATTCTCTCAAGCTGTGCACCTGCTTCTAAATACGGGCTGAAAACACCTGTATAGCCACTAGGATATGAAGCATTCCTTTCCCTAAAGTGTCATTATGTTAGAAATTTTAATTAAAGAGTATCTAATCAGCTTCAAAGTTACCAAAGGCTGCGCATATGCATCTGAACAGGTGGAAAACAGCAGAGAACAGCAATCCAAAGACCACTCATAGCGTCAAGCTTCACTTAGAGGAAGGAAAGGCAGAAGCAGAGGAAATAACTCCCAGCCTAAAAAAGTTTTAATTAGAAGAAACTCTTCAAACCCATTATATGCATGCAATTCCATTTCAGATCAAATTTTGTATTTGAATTTTTCCAGTTGCAAGTACTGATTCATCCCATGTATGAAAAATTTCAGTTTATTAACAAATTCAGAATTACTATATTAAGTATATTATTACATATAATAAATATATTAGAAGAGTAACTGAATCATACTATGCATAATTTCATCTTTTATTACCTAAGGGGCTTAACCGCGTACAGGATATGAGGAAAACAACCAACTGCCTCATGTACCGAGTGCCTGAATACTTATGTTAAAAACCTTGAAAATAAATGGAATAGATATTTCTTACTCTTAGAAGTCATAAGCATTTTTGTGTTTAGTTGCTACACCTTCAAATTACTTCTGCACATTTGTATTTAATGAATTAAAATAATTCAGAAATCACATACAAGATATACAAGTACATGCATGAACAAGCAATTAACATCACAAAATTTTGAAAGGATACTCATGGGAGCAATAAAAACACTTTCCTCTTACATTATAAGAGCTAAACTGATTAGCACATTGCAAATTTAGTAAAGATTGCTCCAGTCAGGGAAAATGTCTTTTTTGTACAAATTAAATATTGACAGGCACTTTAAGAAATGTTGCTAGAAGGCAAGAACCAGGATGTTCAGCCACTTAAGTACATTCAGGGAAACCATAACGAGTTCTGCATTAATACCTTGGACAACAAATGTCTAGGAAAAAGTCTAATAGAACTGATAAAAGAATTAAACAAAAACATATTTGAAGAAGACAGAAGAAAATAACGTAGCTTCCATAATCGGTTTTCACATACAGAAAGGTGTAAACAGTAAAGAAAGAGAGGTAAACAGCAAGGGACAAAGCAATATCATCTATCCAGTTCAACAATAGACATCAGGTGCATGTGAACACTGTAATCAGAAGGAGCCAGAGTTATTGTTAGGAGCCAGGCACAGCTAGTGGAATGACTAAAACTAATCCAAATAAGAATGTCAGTACTATGTATATCTGATCAGCAAAATAAAAACTAAAGAACTGCAATAACTGAAGCAGGATATGAAAATACAGATGACAAAACACTGTTTCTGGGTTTTGTGACTGAAATTCAAGGATTTCTTCTCTTTAAGAAATACAAAGCAGTGATAATGTAGCATCACATGTTAGTGAGGATGATTTCTCGTTCTTGAAAGAATATGACATGACTAGCAAGGACTTCAATACAGCATTTCATATCATGCTACAAGCTAGGTAACTATAGAAATGGGGGAGAAAATGGTAATTTGTGCAGTTGAGGTAAGAAAGAAAATGACAAAAATGGGAAGAACTGATAGTGCTAAACAAGGAAATCTGCTAAGCAAAATTATTAATAGAGATTTTTAAAGGCAAATCTTGAGACCAATTTTATCAATAATGTTGGTTATTGAAGTAGGAACACTAATTTATAAGGTATCATCAATACAGACATCAGTTCAATCAACAAGAAGAATTGAATTAATTTGAAGAACTGTAGCAAAGTAAGATGATATTTAATAGCACTAACTACAAGGTATTCAAGGACTCAAATTTCATTATAAAATGAGACCTCATCAACCAGAAAGAGAGACATAGAAAGGAGAAAGACAAGAGTTTGTTAATTCCTGGACAATTATAAACCACAAGTATAAATGTTAAATGTGAAAAGGTAAATAGAATTGCAAGCTATATGAAAACTGAAAATTCTAGTAGGGCTGCCTTTTGCATCTATCCACATCTGTATTCATAAAAAAGGCTATTTTCATTTTAGATATTCTTTTAAATTATTCCCCTTACTCTATATGCCCATTGGAGCCAAGGACCGATCTATCTTGAAACACTGACCAGTTCAAGTCCAAACAAGGCTACTGTGTAAGTGAAATTGCATGAAAAACTTTCCAGTTTCTCTAGAAAGTGAAGCCTTCCAAACAAACTGTAAGATCTACTACAATCCATTTTCAGTAAGTTTTAAATAGTGCATGAGATGTTAGGCAATGAAGAAGTAACTGACAAGAAAAAAATTGTTATATAAGTAATCTACTATTTCTAGTTTTCAAAACCATGTCAGAAATGTGTGTTCTTGTTTCAGCAAGGGAGGCAAGACTGTCTGCAAATGTTTGCATCAAAATTTTATTTGTAAACTCTGCTGACAATTATGACTGATTTTCTTACTCAGTCATCACAGGTAGAGCTTTATTTATTAGCAGCCAAAAGTAGCAGTAGTCACCAAGCTGAGGAACCTTACCACAGAAATGTTGAACCTACACTAAATTTTGCAAAGTTTTATTTGCAGAAATTCTTATCCACAGAAAGTGAACAAGAATATTGTCATCCTGGATTACCAAACATGAAAATAACACAATTTCCATTTCATTTTGTATTATAAAAATCCTACTCTTCCTTATCCCTGACTTTTATTTCCTCCACCTTCTTGTTCTACCTTAGTCTTCCTACTGCACAGTTAGCTGCAACTTGGGGTTTTATGAGGTTTAGAAAAAGGAAAGCCCTTTTGGTTCCAAGTTCTTTGGGTTGTTTTGTTGGTTTTTTTTTAAATATCAGATGAAGAAATGATATCATCCTAGAAAGAATACATGAATAAGAGAATTATTTAACAAGATGAAATGTTAGGTCAGACTGTTACAGGAATCATAATTTAAAACTAAAGGATATCTTTATGAGTAGTTTAACGAAAATGTCAAAACCATAAATATAAATATGTTATAAACATTTGGCAGACTTGGTTACTGTAGATCTTAATGGTTAACACATTAATCATTTATTAACCCTTTACAAATATACAGCTACTGTAAAGGTCATGCATGAAATGGTGGTAACAATAGCTACTGCATGTTAATTCATTCATTCTTAAAACAAATCTCCTTCACAAAATAAAATACTCCATTAGAGGATCTGCCTAAAAAAGCTCTGAGTAGTATTGCGGTAAACACTTCCTTGCGAGATCTCATATGGAATATGGGAGTTTAATATCTTACATTTCTGAAGTATGATCTGTTGACTGCTGCACAGTCATATATTTCATGATTGTCTATCACATGCTGCTAATTCTCTACCTTATTTCCAGCTGCTTAACACATGATAAACTTCACAAAGAAGTTTAGATTTCTGTCTTTTACGTTCTAGATGTCTGCCTGACAAACTAAGCAGATACAAAGCTCCCTTGGACATATCAGCAAGAACTGTTCAGAGTAATTCAACAGCTTGCCATACCAGCATATGAGATTTAAAAACAAAAAAACTAAACATGAGAAAAATGCATTACCTGAATGAAAGCACACATACATTCTTATAAATAAGGTTTAAATTTTTCAATCAGGTTTTTTTTTCAACTTATTGCCTTTTCAACACTTAATTGGATGATCTAGAAAGATTCATTTTTAATTTTTTTAGGTTAATAGGAAATAAATTGAAAAATGTGGAAGTAAGAGAGAAATAGAAAAGAGAAAGAATGACTATGGTCATATCAGTGGAGGCAGGCTTGAAAAACTGAGATGATCTGGGTGTTTAATAGAGCATCTTGCAATACACTGTTCTTAGATATTCTAATTTAATAAAGCAATGTTGTTAGCCAAAGTGAACATACTTTTCTTCTAAAAATAGTATTTTAAATATCATCAGAAAAAGCAATTGAACAAATGGGGCATAAAAAAATAAATCTAAAATTCCATAAAAGAACACCATCACTTTCTAAAGTTGCTTGACATTTCTCATTAAAAGGTCAGCTTTAAGTTGCCTACACTGTTGCCAAAAATAACTTTCTAGTGCGAATCGTTTTAAGATGAGCACCATCACAATAATTCTTCTGTGTAGGGAAGATTAATCTCACTGAAACATCCACTTGTAATTATGACATAAAAGAAAATTACATACATTAAAAATGTCCATGTTAAAGACATAATGCTCTTTTACGTCAGAAGTGTTTTTCAGTCAATCTGTGTGAAAATCCATCCTAAATCACATATTCTGGAAGCTGGTTGTAGGGAGAAAGAAGTCAGATCAGCATGTTCAGACTAAGTTAGTTTAGAACTTCTAGCTAATATTAATGGAGACTAGAGTTCTCAGAAATCTATTTAAACCTGCTTAAAACCCCTCATGCTATTATGTTTGCACAGGAGTAATTCCCACAGAGTAAGTGAACGTGACTCAGCTTATGCCTGCAGGCGTTTATTGGGCCTAACCCTCCAACCTGAAGCTTTGACATAGAAAGTGGAATAGGGAACACCAACTCAAATGAGAAGCTTCAGTAAAAATGCAGATTGAAAAGTAGGAACAGAAAGAAGAGTATTTCTACAGGAGTGGAGTTGAAGATTTCAGGGCTGGATGAAACAAAAAAGGGCCATGCCCACAAAAATCACGCTTCAGCAAAAACTGAAACCCATTGACAGTATGTGCTTTGTACACATTAACTATTTGTTAAACCAAGAACAATCCGTAGAGTTGATCAAAAGGCTCCAATTTGGCTGATGAATGATGTGAAGGTCATCCTAACCTGCAGTACAATCTGTGGTTTTGCTTAAGTATTTTACATAAGCTCTAGGAATCTAAAAGAAAATTGCAATTCTTGTAAATTTTGCAAAGCCAAACACACACAAAAAGTTAGGAAGTGCAGGAGTAAGACTGCCTGTGCAATTTAAATTCTACCATTTTGCATGAGTAAACTAGAGCTGTCTAAGTTTCAAAAACATTTTTATGGTAAAACCCTATCTCATCCAGTGACCATTAGTGATATTTTTGAGTAATTAAGACATTGTTTGTTTATAAAAGTTCTATATTGTTTCTTGCAGAATTTGGAAGACATACAGAGAATGACATAGCCAGTTGAAGGATGAGAAAACTGAGCCTCAGTTAGGGAAATTAAATATTTTGCTTCTTGTCTCTTTGATGAAAAGTTCTTCATTCCTGAATAATGGGCATGTATCTTAAAACAATTTGTTTTCTTTATTTTTTGGTGCCTAATTTGAGAGTCACGTAAATAACAAACAGAGACAGTCAATGGATGTTCTGTTTTAAAAGAGCTTTATATGCTAAATATTTCAACATAAAACCCAACCCTTCAGTCCTCTAAGATTGAGCACAGAAAAGCAAATGATTTCTCCAAAATCTGGGCCTCTTATTTACATCATAGAATGGAGATCACCCCACCCTTCACCTAATACTGTTGTGACAAAGCAGATCAATAGCTATCCTGATCAGCACAGTATTTCTACAAGATCTTAGAAAAACTGACCATTTTCTCTCTGATATGAGTTTGAGAAGCATCCATAAAGGAAAAGGCAGCATATTAAACAATGAGGAAAAGGTATCAATTAGGTGTTTTATAAATGCTCCAGGGAAGACAGAATCATATTATTGAAACTTACAAAAATGAAAATCTTGACCAAGTCTGTCTGAAGAAACACAAGCAAAGTTTCTACAACATTTCACAATTTGCATTTTTTAAATTCCAAAATTTATAAGTAACAATAAAAAGATTACACAAATGAAGATCTATTTCTATAGACAAACCCAGTACATTCATCTAACTACTGAGACACTTGCTTATTATCAGTATGTACACTATTCTAATAAATGCTTAAAAGCAATGTTTTTGCACTTCTCAAATTTCTACTAAATGAAACAGGGCAAAACAAAACAAAGAATAAATAATGAAACAAAACATAGTAGCAGTATCCTAAATTTAGCTACAGGTTGTCTAAAACGTCTCAACGGCCTACAACCAGAGAAGTCTAAAGTCATACTTGTTAGAAAATGAAAATGGAAAACTATTACATTTCAACTCACATAGTTGCTGAAAAAATAAGTTTTGCCTTATGAAGAGAGACAAATTATCTCAGTAACCTACTTTGTTAAATGCAGTTCTAAAGCAATAGTTACTGAAAATTAATTACAATTTTCTTTTAGAAAATAAACTGCTTATACACACAGATGCAGATTATAGATGTATATGCATATATATTTTGCATGTATTTATAGACAAAATGCAAATATTATTAGGAAGGGAAAGTTTGCCTAAAGCTTTGAAATATGCATAGTTTATTTCTCTCATACTACACATTCTACCTACTCTTNGAAACCCTCTTAAAAGCACACATGGACATCTCAGACGTTTCCGTATATAAGGGAAATTAGGAGCCCACATAGCACCAGAAAAGCGTCCAAAGAGAAATTTAGCTAGCCTTATGCTGAGTAAACAGGAATTAGAAAACTGTTTCCTGCCCTTTCCGATATTTTCTTTCCACCTCACCACACCAAACAAGCAGATTGAGATGAGAATGATAAGAACTAGTTCAGGCAGCATCTTGTGAAACTAAGTACTTAACTGGTCTTGCAACAGGCTAGCAGGGCACAACAGTCTGATTACTCCTGAGAGAAGGCAGTAACTTCCACCTACTTGTATAGTTCCTCCCATTTGAAGATCACACAACATTTTTTTTACCTAGTTTTTGGTATCTTCTGACAATAAACCCACGATTTTTTCTGAACACAGGGAATACAAGTAAACAATCCACTTTCATGCCTAAAGAATACAGTGCTCCATTTTCAGCAGTTAATTACAACCAACAATTATACATGAGAAGTTTTCAATATTGATTTTTGGGACTTGAGAAGATAGAGTGGGGGGAAATGGGGGGGGGGAAGTTACTTTTTCCATCTAGAGTCTACTTACTGCCATTTTGCTGAAGGTCTTGAACAGATCCTTTTCCTTAAGTAACATATTACATGTCACTGGGATAAAAGCAGAAACAAAATAAGGCAGCACGCTTATTTTTGGGATAACAATGAAATCTGTAAAGGCCTTTATTTCCTGTGCGAGTTTATGCCACAATTTGGAATAATGTTTTGATTTAATTTCTAGGACAAGCACCTTTTATTTATGAATAGTATTTTTCAAACTTCTAACACTATCTCAAGTGATCAGTAGGAAAAAGAAAAACAAATAAAGGCCAGACAGCCTTAGAACCTCTCTCAAAGGTCATCACTGGATAGTTTTCATATGATATTTTTCTCTTTATCCTGATACAAAAGTTTTTGAAAGCACAGTAGTCTATTCAGTCCAAGTAAAACTCAGATGTACACAGTTTAAGATCACTATATAACTTTAAGCAGTGCTATCTTTTGCCTTCTCTTTGGTATGCTTCAGCCAGGAATTACTCATGAGTGACCTTAATGAAAGGAGACTTATTTTATCAACTGCTAAGAATCAGAAATGTTCATCATCCACTCAGCAAACTCATATTTTCTTCATCAAAATCACCTGGAACAGGAAAACATTACTTTTCTGGTCTCTCTTCCTCCTACATTCACTTCGTAAGAGCAGCCTCTAGGCAAAAAAATGAAAACTGGAGAAGATGATCCAAGAAAGGAAACAGCAAAACAAACTGCCATGCCCTTCACCTCCTATTCTACCTTACCTCCCAAAGGAAGGACAGATAATTCCTTTATCAATTCTTTAAAACAAAATTATTGTTTCATTGTTCTATATTAATACCTTTAATGTTTTTAAGTAAGCCTATACACGGAGTTGCTCCAAATATCAACTGCATACTGAACTCATAACTTTCCTCCACCAACTTTGAGGGCTTATCAATGATTCAATTAGTTACCTGAAATCAAGAAGTAATTAGTGCTTTAATCATCATATATTAAATATGAAAGTGATGTGCTTTTTCTTCTGTACTGCTGCTGTATTTTAATTAATTTGGAAATACAGACATTTAGAACTCAAGTTTAAAATCTAATGAAAATTGTAAAATAATTCACAACTAAAACTAGAAATTAATGCATTGCATGTATCTCTTACACTGGAAGATTACTAAAATACCATGATACATGCTCTCTCATTTTAATATTCCGAATCAGGCTACTTATTGTGCTAGTTAATAGTAACAAGGGAAGCATGCAAGAAAGGAGGAAGAAAAAAATAGTGGACTAAGTTACTTCACAACAATTAGGTCCCTTTTTTTTTTTCCTTCATAAAGTCACAGGCTACCAGGAGACTACGCAATAAGCAACAGTGTGGTTACCTACTAAACTGTCAAGAAGCCAGAGCCCAGAATGTCAAATTTAGACTAAATAAATACAGTGTTTTAAAAGTTAATCTTCAAATAGACTTATTACAACTATTTCTGGTTGAAAAAAAAAAAAATCTAGATTTAAACAAGGCTTTAAAATAACAGTCACCAAAGTATACTAGCCAGTAAAATTCCTTTACTTATAAATATGAAACAGTATCACACTCATAAATGTTCCAATACATTTAAAATTACTGTAGTGTTAAGAAATAGAACTACCACAAATAAGCTACAGCCAATTCATTGCCTGTGAAGAAGTTAGCACAAACATTCTAAACACTATAAAACTGAAGCTACTGAAGGTAATTGTGTATTTAATATTCTTTTCCTTACTGCTTGAAGACAAAAATTACTCTGCATCCGTTCACTGCATAAGCATATATATGCATATGTATATGTGTGTATGCACATAATTTGAGTATCAGTGTATACCAACATGGAGAAAGCTAAGTATGGGCTGGTATTACAGGCCTGAAGAACTTCAAATGTTTAAAGAAATCAGCTTCTTAAGGAGCTGTCTATTAATCATCAACCAAAAGTCACACTAGAATTGTAAACATTATAGAGTGGCCATTCCCTTGCCCTTCATTTCACCGAAGAAACAACTACAGTATGTTCAGTACAATACAAAGTATTTGTGCCTGGTAAAGCATTACTAATTAGTATATCTAAAAGTATAAATATATATTCATACAAACATTTACTAATGTATATACATTTATATACAAACTCACTGCATGTTTAGATTTGTATTTTAAGTATGAAATATTGAAATTAAATATAATTTCTAAATTTAGGTTATAATTTTATCTGTGTCCAGACTAATTTCTATTGAAATCAGCAAGGCAAAAAACCCAAACATCAAAACACCCCCCACCCCCAAAAGATAGCATGTTAAAACTAAAGCTGCCAAGAATGACTTGATGAATGCCAGAATCTTCTGAGCACCAAATTGCTAGGCATTTCTTAAATCTAAAACTTGCAGTTGTGCATTTTTTATTGTTTCTAAAGAATATTACCCAGAAAACATCAAAACCTGGAACAATTTCAGGGAAATTGTTTTAGTATTGTTATTATTAGAAATCCACAGGGTAGACTTCTCAATTAGCATACTTGTCTCCAAACATTTACGTCCTATATTTTCTCCACCATAAGTGGAATTTCTTATTCAAGCTTCCAAGGGTCTATTTCAGGCACTATCAATCCTCCTAAGCCCACAAACTGTGTTCCAATGTCTTCATATAGCCAAAATCCAAAAAGAAATACACTATTTACCTGAGAGAAAAGAAGGAAGAGAGAATTCTGGGAGTGCCTCAGAAAGACAAGATGACAATAGCTCTCTTTAAGCCCCACAACTCTGTTGTAAAAAGGAACTGAACCATTGCACAGGGACCAGGGACAATCAGTGCCAGCCTCAAACACAAGAAATGACGGTCACCTAGTATAACTGCACAATGTACTGCTCGTCACATGACAGTCACAGCAGAGGACCTTTACCTGAAACTCTCAGAAGCTGAAGAATATTCACAAGAAGCAATCTGGCCACATTTTTACATTTCCTAACTGGCCTTGCTCCACACCTATTCCTGTGATCTCCAACTTTCACTTGTTACATTACATTTTGTTCCAAACCAATTGCTTCTTCGCCTTTTCAACTATCAGCTTTTTATCTTCTTTTTCTCTTTATACAGGGCAATCTATTTTCCTCACTAAGTATATGAAAACAATCTCCTTCAACACCATTCACAAGGCAGACACCAGCAGAATACCTACCAACTGGTATTTTAATTGTACTGATATGTTCTGCCGCACAACTCCTTGGGATCAATGCCGATTGCTTTTGATGTACAAGGTGCACTAATTATTACTCAAATTTGAGGATGAAGACATCTAGCATATTGCTTTATATACATATGAAACATTTTCAAATTCAGCATTTTTTCCTAAAACTAGATATATCAGTAGCTGAGTATTAGCTGTCTTCAAATATTACAGACCCATAACACAAACCTATAGAAGTTTTCCCCTTAAAATTTTTGATCACTGAGAAGACTTGAATTAAAAAATAGGTATCATGGATGTTAGTTCAATCAGTTAACCTATTAATATTTTTCTTTTTACTTAGAACATCTTGAGCTACATATCTTTTAAAGGAATTAATTAAACATAAACCACAAATTTTAAAAAGCCTTATAATCTCAAGGGAAGAGAAAATAACAGGTTAGCACAAAGAGCTTGCTAATGTATTGCTAGCAAGTTTACTGAAAGGTGTTTCTGAAACAAATCAAAACCACTCAGTTATGAAGGGTGGCAGATGTACACAGATAAACCTCTCAGAATTACTTGATAGTGCTGACAAGCAGAACTTACTGTGTCAACATATTGCCCAATTTTGGGGTAGGAGGAGGGGGAAGGGGGAAAGGAGGCAGGGAGAAGAAAAAAAAAAAGGGGCAACCAGAACCCAGGCAGTAAATATTAAACTCCTATATGAAACTCAATTTCATTTTTATCAATGCAACTGAACAGTAGCCTCCTAACAATAGTATGGTTTCAAGACTTCTTTGGCAATTTTTCTTAAGTATAGGAGCAATCAATATTAACCTACATTACAATCTTGTATGCAAAATTTGTATTAAAAAGAATCAAAAATCTAACAGAAAAAAAAAACGAGTTGTCTGACTCTGAAATCAGAGTGTTATTCCAGCAATGGCTGAGAGTAGTCCAAGTATTTCCTTTCAGCTGAGCAGAAAAATACCAGGTCAAATGCTCAGAGAAGAAAAGAAGTTTCCAAGTTTACATACTGGCTAATACCTTAGCTTTTCAAAACCTTAATTTAAAATCAAAGGAACTTTTCTTCAAAAACATTTATCTACTATCTTCTTTCCTAGTGATGATTAAACATTTGCTAGTTTAATTTGTGACAATTTACAGTCACAATAATAAAGTGGTGTATTCATTAAAGATGTATCTTAACAACCAAACCAAAGAAATAAGACCATTTACTGTTGGTTTCCCTACTAGTATAAATTTACCAGGATTTGTAATATCTTACATGTAGACAATTTATATAAAAGGATAACTGAAATTGAAACATTTCCCCTCCTATAAACGTCTGGGAGACACATTCAGTAGCTTTTATGTTGCTGTGCTCTATGCAATATAGTACTTTCACCAGGCGTATTGTGTCTGAAGTGTAATCTTTCTCCAGACTTCAGTGCCTCAGAGACATGGACCAGCAGTTCACCAGAAGCCACTCCGCCTTCATTTAGGGCAGCCAATAAAAAATAAGCAACTCTCCCTTTAAACAGAATGAAGCAGCAAAATGAAATTTCAGGGCTGACTATAAGGTGTCCTCTTTGAATGGGACCAGAAAGTGCACAGGAATGCATATATTTTACTTCAACAATCTCTTAAAGTAATGGAGGGGCAAGAAGGGATGTGTTTGATTTTTTCCTTTTTTTCCCTTTTTTTTTTTTTACTTTGTTTCTAATACTAAGTGTCAATTTAGATGCGATTCTTGCCATACTCATAAGTTAAAAATGGTACAGAATTCATACTCTGTTGAGGAAGTGATTACCTAAAGAGAAACCATGTATGATTTCTCTGTATTTCAAAACAGAAAATTTCCATTTGTCTAAGACTATAAAAGCTAGCCTAGAAGAAATGTAATATTCACTTCACCTTGTATAGATAGAACTGCAAGTGCATGCTCTGCTTCTTTCAACTTAAAATGGATTTCACACCATAGCAGTTTTCATTCTGCATTAAAATTGCAAATCTTCTATGTGGCCCAGTTTCAGCTGCAATTGATCTGCTTTGTCGTCATAGATAAAAAAAAACACTACAGGGTTCTGCAGCTTTAAATATTTCAGAGCTATGTAGCTAGTAAATAGACTCCATTGCAATATGGCTCTGAAGGTCGTGTCCTATTGTCTCTTCTCTGCAAATATTTTGAACAGCATGAAATGGTTTATTTTATACAATACCTCCCTGCCTTTTCTAAATCACATCAAATGTATTAGGCATTTCCTTAATGGAAAGGACAGATACGCCACTATTTCCACACACACCCTCGCTGCTTCTAGATTTATTCAAAATATCCACTGTGACTATAGGAGCAGGGTGTACATATCAGACATATACAGCTTTTCATATATATACGTTATGCGAAAAAACTCCCCCTTAAATCCCACCACAACATAAGGACAATTACTTATTTCAATGGTGGTAAAATAGTTAACTGGATTTCAGGTCAAGAAGCATCTTTGGTTAAAATTAACAGGCCAATTAGACAACTGAAGCCAGCAATTTTAACATATCCTGTTTTTCACATACGGGAGAATACGAAAAAAAAAATATAAAACACAGCACCAAGAGAACATAGTCTGCCAAACCTGTTTTTCACAACAGAAGGCTACTACTTTTCAGATACTAAAATTAAACAAACAATTAAAAAAGCCCTGGCATATTTAAGTTACAATAAAAATAAGACTATAAAACTTAAACCAGAATTTTAAGTCTTTGTGTATGCACACCCTAAGATCAACCCCACTTCTTTCATATATGACTATCTGATGCAAATATGAGTTACAGAGGTGACTCTCAGAACAGTAACAAGAAATATACCCCTGCAAAAAACACAACTTTGTGATAGCTGTCACCCTGTAGAAGTGCAATAGTCATTTACCTGAAAAGGCAACAGATTGTTGCCATTGTCCGTCCTGAACGCGTTGTCTTCCATCCAGGATTTGGGGGTTAAGGGTGCAGCTCGTGGGAACTTCGGAGGGGCAATGACATTGCTGGAGAATGGTTTTTTAAGGGGTGAAATGGGATTGAGGGGGGAGGGTACACCGACCCCCACTCCCACGCCAACCCCCACTCCAACTGCCCTTCGAGGGTCCCTACCAGCCTGCAGCCCACCCCAAGGGTTGGAAGGTGTACTCCAAGCAGCATTTTGATGGTTATTCCAGCTGGAGGAGGAAGAAGAGGAGGCAGAGGAGGAAGACGGTTTGCTGGTCATAATGGGCTGATGGCTGTAAGCAGCATTTCTCTGGGCAAAAGGTGCCTGATTAGGGCTTACAGGTGACCTCCGCTGCTGCTGCTGAGCTTGCTGCTGCTGCTGCTGCTGATGTTGATGTTGGTGGTGTTGAGTCTGAGCTAGGCCAATCTGAGGTGAGAAAGTGCCACCAAATACAGGGTTGACATGGTGTGGAAAATTCTGGAAAAGCATTGTCCCATTGACTGGAGTAATCCCTTGGAAAAAGCTATCATCCACCGTATTTGTGGTCCCTGTAGACCAGGTGCTGCCAAAGGAGGGAGACAAGGAGGTGCCGGCTGCAGGGTCTTGTTGAGGCTGGTGGAAGCTCAAGCCTGGCAAAATGGGAGACTCCATCTGCATCTTCTCTTTGCTAATTTGGGAAGGAGCCGATGTGCCGATACTAGTCACTGAACTGTTGTCTTCTGGTTTGGGTGTCTCCGACGAGATGGGTGTAGAGGGGGCTTCTGCCGAGTTTGGATCTTGCTGCTGTTGCTGCCGCTGCTGCTGGGGCTGGGCTTTGCTTTTGTCCATCAGTAAATCATCCTGCATGGTTTGCGCAGCTGAAACAGTAGGGGAAAGAAACACAAAGGCAGATTATTAACATGGTCGTTCACACCACAAACCAGGCTGTTTTAATCATTTGCTGGACAAAAATCTCGTCGTATTCCTAGTACTATGGTACAGCAAATGCAAGGCAAACCCGTAATCTTCCCCCTCCCCCATTCAGGAATATGCAACCTTTGATCGTGCTAGATTGCCTTTAAAATATTTTTAAGATGCTTCACCCTTTTTGATGCCTTGTTTCCCTTCAGTCTAAATGAGAGATGTGCTTATAGGGCAGAGATATACAGCAATTTCGCCACGTCTCTTTTCTCTCACACCGGAACTCAGAGCTCTCACCCTGCAATGAGAAACTGATTCTGGTTCCTGTTTTTCCAAGCACCCTCCTCCTCCACCTCCTCCCCCTGGTTATTTGCATACGTCAATAAATACTGCTGCGTCCTTCAGCAAGGTTAAAAAGACACCAGTCTTCACTCCTCTCCACCCCCTTTTCTATTCGAGGACCTTTAAAGGAGCCGGGTACCGATTTTCTTTAATTAACAAACAAGCTCTCAATTATTTACATTTATGAGAGAGAAAGCGCACACAAAATCTCGCACTGACACAGGACTGGTTCTCAGCTGCACAATCGTTTTCTGCCTTTTTTTGCCGCACGGCTCGCTGCTAGGGAATGAGAAGCGATCGCAGTGACAGGGGGTGGGGGGTGGAATGTGGAGACACTTAATGTACAAAGCCACCGATGGGTGTTACATTTGCCTTCAGTGACCTTACGATCTTTACGTGTAAGCCGCTAATTTACATCAAAGCAGCCCCTTGCTTAAAGGTATTTCTACTTGTTCTATTTATTTATGTATATATATGAAATAATCGGTAATTTGTTCATTTGAAAAAAACAAGGTTAAAATGAGCATATCTGGGAGGTGTTATTAGACTGTGGCGTTTCTGATGCTTTCACAATGAAAAGTAAAAATGGGGCAAATTAAAATACTTAAAATACTTACACACTACATTTTAAAAGCCATCTTTATATGCACAAGACAAAGACTAGAGATGCAAATTATTTGCTACATCAATACATAAGTTTAAAAAGTAAATGTATATAGATTGGTTGAGTCCTAGATCTGCTAGAAAAAGTGCTTCATATGAATTAAGACAGAACATACAATTTATTATTTAAAAACACAATAGTACTAATGCACATACAGACATCAATTAACAGCAATTGTATGAAACCAGAACATTTTACAGACTTGAATCAACTGAAGTCAACTGAAGAGATCTTCCTAAATCTCCAAGGTATTTTAAATCAGACCAAAAAACAACTTTTTTAAATTAAGTAACTATGTCAAAGATAGTCATCACTGAATACCTAATTGCATTTCTACCGAGTTAATCCAATGACAATTCCTACGATGGCAATTTTTTAGGACTGTTGTTTTAATGTAAAAAAGTAACCTAAACCAATTAACGGCTTAAGAAAGGTGGCAAAGAGTGAAATTGATGACCCTCTGCTTTCTGGCATAAACAGTTCTCAAATAATCCATTTGTATCTTTAACATTTTGGGGGGGTTGTGGACTTTTTTCCCTTTCTTTTAAATCTCTTTGGAGCCATACACACACTTTTTAGTTAAAATGTATGTCAAGAAAGGTTTCTGCTGTCAGATAAGTGACTGCTCATGCTCCCTCTTACTTACCTGTTCAATATGTAAACAGAACAGCAAGAGTTCATGAATAGACTGTGTAGTGCGACAACATCAAGGCAAGTTCCTACAAAGAATGGAGTAATCTATTGTATTTGTAACAGGCAGCTCTGCTGCTGCTGGCGGTGCAGAGAACCTTGAGAGGCAGTTTAAAGCTATACTGCAAATAAGCTGTAACATACTGAGCTCTGTGTAGCTTTCCATTAGCTTCATTTCTATCAAAATCACTGTTACTCCTAATGCTACATAAAATTACCAATGATTCCACATCAGAGCGAAAAAGATTATATGTATTGCTCCTCTGGTTCTGAGCTATCAATATAAAAATACATTTAGAGAGAAAAACATAGCAGCTGGAATGTTAAAGTTCTGTTGTCAATAAAGTATATTAAAGTCAGTTAGTCACCAGATTATCTACAGTGGCTAGCACAGCACTTGCTTCAAATATGTACCTTGACTTGGCTAGCTGGTCTTGAACTTTATCCTAAGAACTGTAGCCCACATTCATTTTCATATTACTTCTTAAAGGTAAAAATCACTGCACAATTCAACCCTTTTGTCAAGGTCAAGACCTACCTTTAATGAATGAAGGCAGCCTGAAGAGAAAAACACTGGATGACAAATTACTTCTGAAGATAGGCCAGTCAATGTCTAATGTTGGACTAATATGCAGTACCTCTTGATAATTTGCTGGTGTAACCATTTGCACAAATTTGCAATCCAGTACAGGAAATCCATATCCCCATAACAATACTAGCTCTGTTTGCATGCAGTAACCCACACAATTAACATAGAAATTTCTAAGGAGCAGTTACCTTTGGATTTTCAGTATTTAAAGATCAACAAAATGACAGTATATTTATTTTCTTCTTTCAGGTTTGGCATATGACAAATAGTCGACCAGTCTGGCAAGAGCACTTTGACAACTGGAAGCTTTCAGCGCATGCTTTCCCAAGGAATCATGGGGTTTGAAGTCTTATCTATAGATAGCATTTCAGGGCTGCCTATACTGAAGGCTCGGAAGGGGGAGGAGTTTAAAAAAAAAAGGAAAAAAGTGCATACGCCCTCTTTCCAAGGAAAATTCCTGCACTCTGAATCACCAGCTGTGAGAAAATAAATGTCAGATTGAGCTGAAAGTGAGCAACTAAATAAGAGCTTTTAAAAGTTTAATTTATAAGCCCACATCAAATAGCTACCTATTCAGAACAATCGTTAAGACAAAGAAATAGTTCTAGTATTTCCAAACTTCCTTCTAAACTTCTGATGGAAGAAATCAACTATAAGCTCATGCCAGCTACAGAATATACAGCTATTACAATGGAGTTTGTGTCATGTTAGAATCTATGATTCTATGTTGCTTAGCTGAAAAAAAAAATAAAATCACCTGTCAATTTCTAAAAATATTCTGGAACTGAAACACAAATTGGTCAAGTATGACATTTTAAAACAAAGCACCTAGGTGAAAAGTTTTACCATTTCAATAGTTTTCAATTTCCAAGTTACCACTTTTACATTATTGAGTTATTGCTACTATACTGAAAATTCTACCAAAAAAAAAAAAGCTACTCTGAAAAAAGGGAAAGTACAAATTTTACTATTTAACATACCAACTACTCTGTAAACTGTGGTGGTACATTTCAACTACCTCCTTTCTATTACCTGCTATGCACATATCTCCAACCTCCACACAGCCTGACAGGAGTCCTTCTCATAAGATATTAGTATTTTGATGATTGATGTAGGTTGTGTAAAGTTTTCAGAATTTAATTTGCTAGCACTTGTGTTCTGTCCATGAATTATTCTGGATGTTTATTCTGGGAATTATTCATAATACTCAGGCACAGTCTGAAAATCACTTGGGGTCTCCTGTGGCCCCTGGTGTGATAACTGTGCTGACAGCAGAGGGAGCATTAGACTCATTGCCCACAGTAAAGTGTGGGGAGTGATACCCATGTTCCTATAATCCTTGTATGGGTAGGATGAGCTCATTAGCCTTCTGGCAGTCATCCTAGGAGAAGGACAACTCTGATTCCAAACCCGGGCAGATGGAGCTTGTTTAGCCTTGAAAGGCCTTCCATCTAAGAGGTTAAACCTACGTCCTAAGGACTTCGCTGCCAGCGTCCAAGCTTGCTAGGCCCTGGCAGGTGAACCTTAGGACTAAAGGGTGGGTCCAGCTCTGCGCATGCTATGTCTCACCTAAAAAACATCCATTGTGCAGGCTCGAGGGTGCTATCCGCTATCCTCTTTTTATCAGCGCGCTTGTAAAAGGCACTGATGAAGAGTGTGGTTGGAACCCTCCCTGGATCTTCGTTCGCGAAGCCTAGCCACGAGATTCATAATACTAATTATTCAGGACCAAATACTAATGCTTGTATGGAAATTACATCATTGAAATCAGAAGTGTGAAAATATCAGTGNCCTCTGATTGCTGGGCCATAAATCGATAAGTATATTGCTTTAATCTTTTGGCCGGCTGGGTTAACTCCTATTTCCCCTCCCCGGGGTGGGAGTGAGGAACTTGCTTTTGGTAAAGAGTGGGAGATTCTGATAAGGAGTGGTGATTGATAGGCCTAAGGCCTGTGTTGATTGCCGGACCTGTGTGACTCAGCAATTATAGGAACCCTGAAGCCATTTCCAATTAACAAACTTTTCCTTTCCTATCATTTCTCTTTTCATATTGTTGTAGCATTTAAATATAGATAAAGCTATTCTTATAATTCACTATCTGTGGGCCCAGTGTTTTATTTTATTTTGCTGTCCCCATTTGGGGAGAGGGGGCATCTGGGAGGTCCTCTCAAAGAGATTGTTCCTTTGACCCTAACAAAGTCTTAGTTCTTCTGGTCAAACCAGGACATTTATAAAATTCATTATGTAGCAATTTAAGTCCACTATGACTAACAAACCGTGCTAGCCTTTTTGCCAGGAAGTGAATATTCCAAATAGCTTAAAGGTTAAATTGAAGTACTATGTTACTGAAAAAAAAGTTTTAGTATAGAAACATCTTTTCTGTTTACATGTTTCATTTTATCTTAATTGAGGGCTCCTTGTCTTTTTAAAGATGAGATCAAATAGATAAAATACATGTAAGTGATCTTGTAATTTAATTTTACACGTTACTATCAGAGCAACTAAAATGCAATTTTGCCAAAATGTAATACCTCCATATTGTCAGGTTACTTAGCTTTGTTGAAAACAGTGAATAATTCCAACAGTCTTGATCTTGTCAGACCAAAATAACTGTGGATGGAGCCCTCCCAGGATCTTCGTTTGTGAAGCCTAGCCATTAATGTAATGCTCCTTCATTATTTGGCCTTTTTTTTTTTCCAGGCCTTTCTGAAACAGTCAAATAAGCATTTAGTATACCCCCATAGTATTCTTACAGTAATTGCTTGTGTCAACTTATTTATTAAGTTTAAATCTGTAAAATTTGTTATCAAACAAATCAATATTTTAAAAGTTGGTCTTTTGACATAAATCTGATAGCCCAATTTAGAGCTCAATTTTAAGCCTTAAACAGCTTATACTGGGTTTGGTGATTTTTCATTAAGTTCAGTACTTGCCTCCAAATGTGCAATTTTATTTAATTCAAAATGGCTGCTATCTCCCATTAGCATCAGTGAGGCTGAACTCAGTCCTATGTCAATTAGCAGCAATCACTTTATTCCCCCTTGGCACTGGTGAAAGGGAGCCTGTTCCCAGGAAAGTTGTCTCTGGATTCGAATGCAGCTACTACCAGGTGAAGGTAAGAGAGGACAGAGTAAGACAGTTCAATTAATGTCATGAAGACAGAAAGAAGAAACTAAGAAGAATCTATTGCAGTGTGCTATAGGAAACAGTAGATAAAACAAAACAAAATTCCCCCCTGCTAAGGCAGCATGCTCATAGATTCTGTATTTTCACTGAAGTCTTCTTCCCGTTCTACCTGATCTCTATAGTCATGTGTATCTACCACAAAAATGCTACTTGTGTCAACCAAGAACAGATGTAGGTTGATGCAGCAGTACAGTTGTGGGGTTGGCCCTGTAAATGAATACCTTTTACAGCAACTGCAGTATAACAAAGTTGTAATTCACAAAGTATCAGAGAGCAGTTACATGTATCAAAACTTTTAGAAGAGCTATTTATTAAAAATATACATCCATTATCTATTTATATATACCCTGAAGGAAAATTCAAAGTTGATCTTTACTAACAAATCTTCCCAAGAATCTGGAATGTCACAACTGCCTCTGAAAAGTAAGATCTCTCGCTTTGCTTGGGGGACATTACATTATCCAGAACCTTTACATGCATGCAAATATGCTTACACCTAGACTTAGAAGAGTGGGAGACGCCCATGATGGAGATGGCTTCTCTCCAGATGCTATCCATTTATTTGTTCTAGAAAGGCTTTTCAGCTTTTAAATCCACATTTTCACAGACTGCAATGCTCTGTATTGACTTAAGAACATATAACAAATTTTAAAAGCGGTTTAGAAGGATATTTTCCTACTAGGAAGTGCACCTACAAACTGAAATGAGTGTTGTCATAAAAACCAGCCGTCCCACATCACACCCCACTTGCCCACAGAAGCTAGTGGCCACTAGGCCTCCATCAAGCATGAAGGGCCACTTACAAGGGCGCCAGGTGTTTGTCCTTGTCATTGCCAACAAGCCCACAGAAATGGATTAACTTCCCTTCCGCTGTGCCAGCCCCCACCTTCCTCAACAGTCCAGCCGAGGGTACGCAGCTGGCAAGGTCCCGTCTTCCCTCGGGCCTCTCCACCCCAAGGGCAGGTTCCGGGCAGAGGGCGGGAGCTGTCTGCACCTGTTCTGCAGACGAGGGAAGGGGGAGAGAGCGCACGGAATGCTCCTTCCGTGATGGAATCCCTACACCCTGTGTGAACGGGGAGGGGGCAGAGGAGGAGGCGGCGGCTTGGCCTCACCCTCTTTCTGCCTGTGACGAGGAACGGCCGGTGGCAAGAACGGGGCTTGCGCCGCTCCCCTCACCCGCCACAGAGGGTAGCGGTCGCTGCGCGAGGAAGAAAGCGGCATGAGGACCATTCCCACTCCCTCACCCCTTCAGGCCCTCAGGAGACCTGGGCGGCAGCGAAGGGCAGCGGAAGGAGTAGCAGTCACTACAGCGGGTGCGGAGCCGGGCTGGGTGCTGACCTTCCCCCCGCCTACCCCCATACTCCACCAGGGTCATCCCGCGTTCCCCTACCTGCCCCGCACACGATGCCGAGCAGCGACTATACGCCGGCGGCAACGAGAGATATGGAGAGGGAATGGTACCACAGGCCGTGGAGAGTGCAGGGGGGAGAGAGGGGTGGGGGGATGTGCTCCGCCAGACCTTTAAACTCCTGATGGCGGTAGGACTACGGTTCCCAGCATGTCGCGGGGCCGTGCCTGTTCCCTGGCACAGGCGCTACGGAGAGCGGGAGGCTGTGACAGTGTTTGCGGCTGCGCTTGGAGGTGATCTCACACAGGCGCCGCCGTTGCCTCTTACCCTGGCAGACCGGCGGCCTGGGCCGGTCTCAATTCTGCCTCGGCGACCGGCCCTACACTTCGTCGTCGCCTGTGGAAGGAGGGTGGTTTCTCTGCTATTCCTCTCGCTTACCTTCCTTCTCCACCACCACCACACGCGTGACGCGTGGCTTTGTCGGCGCTGGGCCCTCAGCTAGGCCCGCTCCTCCACGGAGCCATGTCCGAGCAGACGGGCTTGGCCTTGCCGCAGACTATGGACAGGTACGGGGACAGTCCGGTGCTGGGCCACTGTGGGAGGAAGCCCACGGCCGTGGGTCATTGCTGCTTTTGGCGTGTTTCGGGCCGATGAGCCGCGGGGGAACTTGAGGTGGGCCGCTCCAGGGCGTGAGTCCCTGCAGCCGCTGCTAGCGGGGGGTCGAAGCCTGGTGACGGAGGGGCAGGACCTGGGCCGGTAGCGCGGGTCTGGTTTCATGTAGTAGCTTTGGGAAAACAGAAGTCGTGCAAACTCTGTCGTGAGTCAGCGTAAGGTGCCGCGGGCATCAGCGTGATATCTGGGCTGTGTGTGGAAGGATTGCTCTGGGCAGGAGGAGGTGTGTCTGGGCTGAAACGGATTCTGCAAGTCTGAAGAAGGCTGTCCGATTTCTGTGTGTCCAAGAGATACTGTACGTGTGGAAAGCGTTGATATGTATGTAAAATAAGGCAACAAAAGATGACCAAAGCTTAACTGACCTGTGTGTCTTGTTGCTTGTTTTATGATCTTTGAAGAAAACCTACAGCTGCTTTCTGAAGTGTTGTTAAAAAATAAACCCTAAGAAGTATTTTGACTTTAAATGTAGGGGAGGAAAGATACTTACTAGCTCTTAAATTATTATTATACTTGTTTTGTCTCTGTACTTTTATTTGAATATGTAGCACTTTCACCCTGTTTCACTGAGTGCTTCATATTTCTTATGTATAATTTTGAGTAATCCAGGAAACCCTTAAGCCCTGCCCCATAACAAAAAAGTACCACATTCATAGCTTGTTATTGCAGAAGGTGAGGACCCAAAAGGAATCAGGCTTCTGTTGATCACAAGGAAGCAAAAACAACCCAACCAAACAAAAACAACAACAACAACAAACCTTGGTATTTTTCTTATTTCCAATTCACCCCTAAAGAAAGACGTTTTAGCAAAATACAGGCTGTTACAGGCAAATAATGGAGAGATGAACTATGTGAGGCAGAAACAGTACTTCTGCAGCCAGGAAGGTGAGGATGAGAACTTCCAGTTTGAAGCAAGAGGATAAAGTGACTTGTGAAGGGAGGGAATATTATCTATGTACTAGAAAAATACAATGGGATAGCAATGGGATGATTTAGGTTATAGTTTAGAGTGATGCTTGCCAGGGAGGCTAGCAGCCAAGAACCAAAAGTCTGTTCTTAAGAAGTAATAGGAAGGAGGTAGATTTTTAGAAATACAATGAATGAGGAAAGTATTCAGTTTGATATACTGTGAATGTAGGGAATAAAAGGGAAGATTTAAGGAAGACAAAAAGAATTGAGAGGAGGATGATCAAACTCTTGTGTAGGAGCAGGAGAGAAAAGGAAAAGATCAGAAAGAGTGCTGCAGAAATCAACTTCTCTAGAAAAATTCTCATTGTCTGGAATATTTTATGTTTTGGAGTTCTAGGGAACCATGATATTCTGAGTGGATGCCTTATTCTCTATGACTGTTACATCATACCATGAAGTCCTAGTTCACCCTTTTGGGAAGTGGCTGTAAGGTGGTTGTTGTGAGCAAATGTTAAAGAGTAAATTAAAACAAGAGGTATTAGTTAACTAGTGGCCAAACCAGTTTATTTTTCTTCACTTGTGTGTAATGGATATGTCTGACCCTTTTCAAAGACTTTTTCCAGTAAAATTGGAGTAGCAATTGGAAGTTGTCCCAACTTCCTTAATAACATGGGCAACCGGGGAAAAGAATTTAAGTACCTAGATAGCATTAAAGGAGGTATGAAGAGAAACTGCTGCTTTCATATTAGAATTCATTGGGCTCAGGATTATAGGAAACTTTAGAAACAGTAGTGAGAGAAGTGCTGGAGTGGTAAGGAGGAACCAAGTATTTAGGATTTGAATTTAATTCAGAGTCTACTACAATACCACAGGCACAGTCTGAAAACCATTTGGGGTCTCCTGTGGCCCCTGGTGCAATAACTGTGCTGACAGCAGAGGAAGCATTAAACTCATTGCCCACGGTAAAGTGTGGGGAGTGATACCCATGTTCCTATAATCCTTGTATGGGTAGGATGTGCTCATTAGCCTTCTGGCAGTCATCCTAGGAGAAGGACAACTCTGATTCCAAACCCGGGCAGATGGAGCTCGTTTGGCCCTTTAAAGGCCTTCCATCTAAGAGAAGGACACTCCCAATAAAACCTATGTCCTAAGGACTTGGCTGCCAGCGTCCAAGCTTGCTAGGCCCTGGCAGGTGAACCTTAGGACTCAAGGGTGGGTCCAGCTCTGCGCATGCTGTGTCTCACCTAAAAAAAAATCCATTGCACAGGCTCAAGGGTGCTATCCGCTATCCTCTTTTTATCAGCGCACTTGGAAAAGGCGCTGATGGAGGAGCGTGGATGGAGCCCTCTCTGGATCTTCGTTCACGAAGCCTAGCCATATACATACAATACCAACAGAAGGATTTTGGAGTAACCAAGACCTGAAAATGCAGTCAGTATAATAAAATTTTCAGTTACATATTGGGTTTATGGAGTGGGTTTTCATTGGAAGAAACCAATTTTCATTCATCTGGTATTTCTGAAGGTCATACATAACTGTTTTCATGTTGTATGTAGTGAAGATCAAGGTAAATCTTCAATATTTCACTGTAGGGACCTTAACCTATAGATGAATAATCTGTAAGGATTCTGAGGGGTTGAAATGCCTCTTCTGTCTTGTTAATCTTTATTGCTAATAATAGGCAGTTTTTCTCGGTAAGAGGAAAAATTACATTTGCAAAAGCTTAAAGGTAACTGTAAATGCATTCTAGAATAGAATCATAGAATCATTTAGGTTAGAAAAGACTTCCATGATCAAGTCCACATGTTAACCTAACACTGCCAAGTCCACCACTAAACCATGTCCTTAAGTGGCACACTAATGTATCTTTTAAATACCTCTAGAATGATGACTCAACCACTTCCCTGGGCAGCCTGTTCCAGTGCTTTACAACTCTTTCAGTGAAGAAGTTTTCCCTCACATCCAATCCAAACCTCCCCTGGCACAACCTGAGGCCATTTCCTC
The DNA here is from genome assembly GCA_013396975.1 of Bucco capensis. Taxonomy (NCBI): domain Eukaryota; kingdom Metazoa; phylum Chordata; class Aves; order Piciformes; family Bucconidae; genus Bucco; species Bucco capensis. The sequence goes on along the minus strand of VWZO01011734.1, from coordinate 19,754 downwards.
TTGTCCTGTCCCTTGTTACTTGGGGCAAGAGACCAATACTTATCTCATTAAAACCCCCTTTCAGGTAGTTGTAGAGAGCAAGAAGGTCTCCCCTGAGCCTCCTTTTCTCCAGGCTAAATAATACCAGTTCCCTCATAAGACTTGTGCTCTAGAGCTTTGACCAACTTCATTGCCCTCCTTTGGACACGCTCCAGCACCTCGGTGTCTTTCTTGTAGTGAGAGGCCCAAAACTGAACTCAGGATTCAAGGTGCAGCCTCACCAGTGCAGAGTATAAGGGGACTTTTTCTATGTTTTCAGTACCTATATGGTCAGACTGAGAGTGGTAATGTACTGTTGTATTGGGAGTAAAATGTTGTTGCAGATCTAGATGCATGCGCTGTTTTTTTATACAAATGTTAGAGCTCCCATAACAAGTTCTTTAATTATATTTATGAGAGAAAACAGCTGGCTGCTTCTCTTGGCTCTTAGATTGTGTATCTGTATGACTTACAGGGCTTTTTCCTTAGTAAAATAATTTGGATTTCTCCAGTTTGAGGACTATTTTGATAGCACCTCACATTGTTGCCTGGGATTCATCTTTTATGTATTTTGTGCTCCATCCTCCTTTATTTTCTATGCATAGTTTCAGTCTGGAAGCAAACCATGCATTTGTAACAGAGAGGATAATAGTTGTTAAGGTATAAGAAGTTTCTTACTTGAAGTTTCTAGATAAGGATTTTATACTTGCCTAGAGAATTGTCTGCAGCATAAATACAAGAAATATGAGAAGTAAACATGACCATGAAATGACACTACATTCTGGAGTTCTCTCAGCTGTATCATTTAGGAAAGTAATCAGCATGGTTATCATGATCCTTTTTTGTCTCAAAATTGGAAATTCCAGCCCTCTCGTAATATTTTCTTCTAGCTCATTCTTCAGTAATAGGCCTGGATAATGGTCTTAAAATACTGTCACTTTTGTACATGCAGAATTCTTTGCAATCTATGGTAAAGGGCAATGTTCCTGGACTAATGGGTGCATTTGAAGGCAGTGGTTAGTGGTCTGTCTAACTGGTGAGGTTTAATTATTTTAAATATTTATTGATGTTGTTTCAGTGTATAAATTACAGAATTTCCATTACAATTTAAATTGTGGCAGTGTTTTTTTTGTATGCTGTTAGTCAATGTAGAAACACTCTTCAAGATTATATGGAAATGTCTTAGAAATTGTAACTACTACTTTATTTAGTGCACAGGGCAAACCTTACTTGAAAGCCAGTCCTAATGCATTTGTCAAATTTTAACAGGCAAAGGCCATTTGATATGCTACACTTTTTTCTGAAAGTGCTTAAGGAAATACAACGAAATACTATATTCTGAATGGTGTTAGGATGTTCACAGATCACAGAATCATTAAGGTTGGAAGAGACCACTAAGATCAAGTCCAACCATCTACCTATCAGCACCATGCCACTAAACCATGTCCCTAAAGCCTTTACAGTTGATGTTGAACCTTTACAGTGAAATTCTTATACCTAGTATGATAAGATCATGAACTGAGTCTTTGTGTTTTCAAACACAATTGTGGAAATGCACAAAAATCTTAAGTCTTGTATGGGCTTTTTTCGTGTTTCCCATTCAATTAGGTTGTACAACTGTTCTGTCTCTCAGCACTGTTTGACAACAGTTCTTCCAATTGTATACTTTTAATAGTTTCTTCTTTCTGCTCAGTGTATATGATGTTGAACTCTCTGGCGTATTTTGGTGCTCTATTTGATCATTTTATCTTAGTATTTTTCCTGTATCATTAACTTGTCAAATGCAATTTGACTTCTCCTATTTTTTACAGTTATGCAGAGCTAATGTGTAAGTTCAGTGTGTTTTAAGTTACCTCCCTAGCTACATCTTGTTAGCTTGCGATTTTATAGCTTTCTGTAATAGCTTGCAAGTTATTGCCAGGGCATCAGTTGGGTGTGATCTTTTAATGAACTTGTTTTATTTTCTGAATGGGTAGTAGTTGGTTCAACAATGGGCGATACACAGCCCTCCTTCATAGAAACTAGAGCAACATCATACAACTGTTTTGTCCTCTACCCTTGCTATTCCTTATTTAATGGAGAAAATGAGTTGAAATTGCAGGTACACTTCAAAACCAATTAAAAGATAAAATGCAGAATTGTAGTTGGCCTAAGAAATTACTTACACTATCAAGAGAGGAATACTGTTGGAACTAATTTTTTTCTTTGCCAGCACACTGATGTGTTAAAAAAAAAATGCTAGCAATTGAGGTTGAGAAGTTGCAAAATAACAAATTAATGTTTTTTTTCTTTCATTTTTCTGAATTGTCATCTGATTCCATGTTTTGTTTTGTTTTAAGAAGAAAAGCATATGTGATGGTTTTGTGCTTGATTTTCAGATGCTGCTTTCATTCCAGTTAGCATGTGTGGTGGTGGTTTTGTGGGTATGAATCTTTTTCTTCCCTCTTTGGAAGTGTGGGCACTGATTAAGGTTTATTTGTACAATGAACTGTTGATACTTCAGGAACCAAAGGCACAGATTCGGATTAAGACCATAATGCTACAATCTAGGCAATATAATTAGTGCTATGTGGTTCTTGATTAAAGACCTTTATTCTGAACATCTTAGACTTGTACTGGATGATGTGCACTGTGAATAATCTCACTAAAGTTGATATGTAAATCTTTGTAGGAGTGGAGTTCAACTGGGTAAGGTATGCAGAGTAATAAACAGTATAAAACATGATTTATGTAGTATTTATACTTTTCATAAACTATTTATTGTCTCTGCGGTTACTCAGTCTGCTGGTTCTTCTTGCACTGATTAAGCGTGCCTCTCTTCATTGCCTTACCTGAAGGAATTGTTTTCTTTCTACACAACACAGTTAAATTAATTTTTTTGAAACAGGACTTCTGTTGAAAGTGTATCAGCAGCTAAAAATGCTTGGCTTTCTTTTGTTACTTTGGAGTAGGTTATGCATGCTTAGAAAGAAGAGAGTTTAAGAATGAAGATTGGACTGTGCTGGATTAATCTCTACTAGAAAGGAAACAAAGTGTTCTGCCCTGTCTGATGTTGATACAGGAAGGAAAAAGCAAAATTATGTGTATCTTAGAGTGGGATTTGAAGAACGAAAGTTTTAAATAACTTTCTGATAGCTTGACTCTTCATTATTGCTTCATCCCAGGTACATCTCATGTTTTTCCAGTTCTCTTTATGCTGAAGGTTCTGTGTAGATTGCGTTCTTCCTTTGTCTTATCAGTAAAGACGGTAAGACTTATTGCAGGCTCATAGAATGCCTTTTGCCCATCAGTAGTATAAAAATGACAGCATGTTATTTTTAAACTACTTTAACCTTTTGACTGTCATCTTATGTGCATTATATTTCCATCTTTGACCTCTGCTTTAATATGCTTAGGAACAAACATACATGTTTTAATTGCTGCTTAACTGTTAATTTCTGCCTTCAGACAGTAGGCAATTATTCCTCCTATTTAAGTGTGGGGAAACTTCTGAGAGACTATTTATCATTTTTGTACTAAAAATCTTGGTGTTCCATGTATTATAAAGGCATATTTTGAGATATTTTATCTGCTTCATCTGAAAAAGCTATTAAAAAAACTATCTATTGGTATCTTCCACAGAGGTGCTTAGACCTCTAGAATAGTACTTAACTGATTGTTTCCTTTGGCATATGGTGTCTTACAGTGCTTGCTGAAGTTAAAACTTCTGACAATGCAAATGTACTGAATACATATATGTCTAATAATTTACAGAGAAAGATCAATTGAAGGGCTCAGGTATTAATTTTGGAACACCTTTTAAAGTAATATTTAAAGTGATAATGAATATGTTTAGCACTTGTTTGCTTGGTGCTGCTAACATCTTAACCTGCATACGGTCTTACTGTGCTGCAGAGTGGGTAGGAAGTTCTTTGTGTGAAAGCATTAAGAGCTTTTTGATGCATCTTATCTTCCTCTGTTCGGCAACAGAATGAGTTGGGTGAGGGATATAATACTTATCTTTATCAAAAGAGTGTATGAGTTGCTCATTTTGTACTGGCACTTGTGGTTTACCTCAAGCAGCAAATCCATCTTCAGTACAGAAGAATGAGAAGACTCAATCTGAAGTGGTTGAGTTTTTAAAGCAAACTACTGCTGGCTAATGTTTCTAAATGAAACTTAAGGTTGCATAAGATGGTCAAGGGACTGAAGCACATGACTTGCTAGGAACAGCTAGAGGGAAATGGGCCTGCTTAGTCTGAAGAACAGATGGCTTGGGGAGACCTAATAACCTAATACCTGCCAAGGAGATTGTTCAGAAGACAGTCTGGCTCTTTTTGGATGTTCCTGGTAGGATGATGAGAAAGAACAACTGTAAATTGGAACAGAGACGGTTTCAACATGTGGGGATTGGGAGTGACGCAGTTAAGCTTTAGAATAAGTTGCCCAGGGCAGCAGTGGACCTCCGTCCATGCGCTTTTTAAGACCCAGCTGGAGAAAGCTCTGACAATCTGGTCTGAATTCAGTGTTGCTTCTGCTTTGGGCAGGAGGTATGGCTAAAGACACCCTGTTGTCCCTTCTAACCCAAATAATACTGTGATACCAGGTCCCGATGCAACTCCAGTTTATACAGGGAGACAACACAGCATTGGAGCTCTGTTTGCACTGCATGATGTGAGCCTACTGTGCTGGAGGAGCCAGTACAGGAGATACAGTCTACTAATACCTTCTGGCAAATCTGCACTTAGCCTTTTTTTAGCATCTGCTCTGAAATCTGTACCTAAAAGTTAAGATGTCATCTTGTCTAGTTGGACTGGGATCGTGCTTTTTCCTGTTCTCTGCTGTCCTATTATTTTAATGCTAATATGAGTGCCTTTCATCAGTAGCTTTTGACTGTTCAGTGAAAGTGTTTAGGCTCGGGATTCTTGTGTCAGTGATTCTGGGGGAAGGATTATACACCTCCTGACTAACACTAATATAGGGTAAGAAAAATTGCAGTCAAAATACCCACTTTTAAATGCTGATTTAAAAAAAGAATTTGTACTGAACTTGTGTTATATCTGGGGCTACCTCTTCATTAGTTCAAAATTTTTAATTTTATGTATCTTAAGTGATTAAGATAATGAAAATTAAACTGGCCTGTTTCCCTGTAATAAATAAATACCAATTGATTTAAGGGCCAACCATAGAATCTTGGCATATGCTTGTGTTTAGAAGCAGCTCTCACAGGAAAAAAACTTCTTGGGTAAATGTAGTTACTGCGTTTTAGACTTGTAGGGGATTGATTGCTGATAAGCATTGAACTATTCAGTGTTCTCAGTTTACATATCTGTGCCTGTTTCTCCCTTCGGTCATGCTTCTCTTCTTCAAGGTGTATGTATTAAAAGAGTTAACACAGTCTGAAGGTAGTGAATAACAAGAGTTGTTACAGAAGAGAGGGACTGGCATTCAGTGATATTTTGTTTTTGTTTCAAAGCCATTTTAATGTAGTAGAAATTTCTTGACAAGCGTTCCAGAAAAAAATTAAGACCCTCTATTTTAAAGCTGTAATGTTGTGTTTATATACCTTCCTGATCTCACCTCATTTGTTTCTCCTGTTATAAATGCCTCCTTCTGAGATCTGAATCCGTTTTGTTTAGAAGTTGATATTTTACATTGGACTAAAATGTGCCAACATAAGTTAGCCTTCTGTGAAGGGTATAATTACAGAAGGCCATGTGCTGAGTGCTTGTGACTGTTCTACCAGCGAGTCATGCATTTCAATTTTACAGAGTGGCGAGGAGAGTTCCTTAGTGTTATGATCAGACACCTTGGAATTATGTTCACAATTATTCAGAGTAAGATATTTCCCAGTTTTCAATGTCTGCCACATTCGGGTGATGGGGTTTTTTGTTGTTCTTGAGATATTAATGTCCAAATTTCCTTTTTTTTTTTTCTATTTTTTTTTAAATGTTTAGGTCTCAAATTGTTCAGTTCTTGTTATGTGTATTAGGAGGATCTAAGATGAATGACTTCAGTAAAGCTTTTTGGTATGCTCTATTATACTGTAAAATATCTGATATAAAAATAGAAGTTATAAACTGAGACTAACTTGAGTAATAGTGTCTGTTATGTAAACTCTTGAGTTCAGAGCAATTTGCTTGCTCTGGAGTCTTCCTGCCAAGTTTTGCAGCTTTAGGATTACACTTCCTATTTTTCTCTTTCTTTGGGAAAACATAACAGAAGAATTGCCTACCTCATATAGTCAGTTTAACTGTGAAACTGTTTAGATACATATCATACAAAAATTGAGCTTTTATTTCAGAATTACCTTGACTATTCTTGGAATAGAGAATAGCCCTAATTTGATTTCTAACAGCTTAAATCTATGCTAATATTTCCTTCACAACAAAACATCATGTGCCTAAAGATTAATTTCTATTTTCACATTACCTGAGTGATACTGGGAAGTTGCTACAGGAGATAAAGCTCATGTAATGCAGACTCTGAATGGAATGTAACTTTGCATTTCCTGTCTTTTATCTTTGCTTGTCACAGCAACAGTTTAATGTCAGTGTGGTTACAGTTTTAGACATGTCCTAGTTAGCCTATTCTGTATGTGTGTTGCTCCTGGTATTTGTAACATCTGTCATCTACTCTTTACATATGCCATAAATACTGGTATTGGTATTTTTCTCATGCAGCTCTCTTCCCCTTTCCCACAGTGCAAAGTAATATTTAATACTAGTTTAATAGAAACTACATATTTTTATCTTAGAATCATAGAATCAGTTGGGTTGGAAGCGACCTCTGGAGATCATCTAGTCCAACCCCCCTGCAGTGGGCAGGGACATCCCCATCTAGATCAGGTTGCCCAGAGCCCTGTCAAGCCTCACCTTGAATGCCTCCAGGGATGGGGCATCAACCACCTCCCTGGGCAACTTGTTCCAGTGTGCCACCACCCTCTTGGTGAGGAACTTTTTCCTAATCTTCTTGAGACTGGGAATTGTATTTAATATTCCAGTTTAAAACAGCAGATTAAAAACATCTTGATGCCAATCTTTGAAAACACAGATGTACTTAGCGCTCAATTCAGGAAGCTAGTAAGTACATGATGACCTTCTGTTGTGGAAAAGTATATCTTCCAGGAGATATGAAGAACTAGAGCTTGTTAACCCTTGTCTCAGAACTTTGAAGGTATAAAGGTTACTTTCCTTTAAGAAGACAAAACACTTATTTCAACTTCTGTCTTGGGTAACAGAGGAAAAAATGGATATAGTTTAGCTCATCAAGTGGCATAGCTAATGACATTTTTACATATAAAGCAGTGAAACAGTTGTGCAGTGATTCCTAACCTTGGCCCATAGGCAGCATTTGCAAGCAAGCAGTATGCTGTTAGCAGAATTGTTTTGATGTCAAATTACCGTCAATGCTAGTATTTTTTAATTCTTCAATGATGTTAGGAAGTTATTTTCTGGGAAGGTTGACTGGGGAATCTTTTGTATATGTAATTAAGCTATAGCAGTATCTTGGAGTGTCACAGCATGCTTTGAGTCTCTTTTTGCTAAGAAACAATTTCTTGTGTTCTAGAGCTTCAGGTCAATTTTCTGCTGATATGTTATTTTCCACACATCTTCCTGCTATCCTCTGTTTAACTGTAGTTATTTAGCACTAATAAGTTGGAAAGCCAAATGAGTAATTTTCTGTGCAGCATTCTTTATTAAATGTGGTGGTGTGGGTTTTGGGTTTTTTCCCTCCCCCCCCAAGGTTTTGTATGCCTTGGTTTAAGTGTCACTGTCTAATCGGAGAGAGTATTGACCTGAGCTTCTGAAAACAATGACGCAAGTGGTCTTTTTTCTTTATTAATAAAGAGCAGAACTCAGATTGTGATAACTGCAATCAAGGATATAGTTGAAGATTCTTTTTCCAGGAGGCCTCAAAGGATTGAAATTAGACAGATACAGTTACTTGTTTATTGTACTTTTATTGTCTGTCAAGTAAATCTGATGTATTGGAAACTGTGGTGACAGACCCCAAAGTTTAGCATGTGTAATATTCCTAGGAAGTGAGGACTACTGTTAGAATTTAATTCAGTGGATTGCAGATGAATTACAGCAAGAATGGTTTTTAAAACTGCTTTGAGATATGAAACTGTCTTCCTTTGCTAAATATGGCAGTGTTGCTAGAATGAAAACAGTCTTTTTAACCTGAAATAATAATCCACCTAAATCTTACCTGTACTTAAATCAGACAGTTCAGCTTGTTAGTAGTTGGGTGTTCTACCTTCTTAGCAGGTTATGTTATCTATTAGAGAAGGCTGTGTATCCTGAAGTATCTTGAGCATGCTAGCTAGTGTTGCTGCCACTTAGTGGGCATCAGTAGCTTGAATTGTTAGAGCTGTATGCCAGGCTGCTAATATATANCCCAAGTGATTTTCAGACTGTGCCTAAACAGCAGTTTAATTAGAAAAATGTTTCATGTTCTAGTAATAAGCTTCCTATTTGTTGAGTAATAGTTTTACCTGATTTGTCCATTGAACATTTTTAGGAGAAATATCCCTTAAGAAATTAACATCTCTTAAGAAATAAAACAAATGTTTTAACAGCTAAGTTCTGTAGAGGCTTGCAGCAAGGCCCTGGTGACTTCTCAGATTTTCCTTTTGAAAAAGTGACAGTATGATAATATTAAACAAAACTTTTAAGAGAATTGAATTTTGAAGCCTTTGCAAAAGGGATATGGCTGAATTAACTGGTTACAAAAGTTTAATTTGTCCAGTGATGCCTAAAGTTTTAAGTGTGTTCTGTAGATTTTTAGGACTTTTAGAATTATGTGAAGCTTCCTTGATTGTTCACATATTAGCAGCCACTAGGCCTGTTCTGAAGGTACTATCTTGGACTTTCCCACGCCTCGCCAAGGATGTGATGTTTTGAAGAAGCCACCGGCAGATAGCCTGAAGACAAAACAGAAGAAGAGGGCCAAGCCCCACATGGGCTCTCTCTGAGGAGCTGAGCTGAAGACCACTGGGGATGGGCTATTGGAAAACCTAGTGCCAGGGTTGGCTCTAGATATCTATATGTTAATTACTGATAAAATGTATAGAAGGGGTAATCCCTTGGGGTGGCGTGTGCATGTCCATGTACAAGGTCTTAAAGGTGTGGAAGCTTCCAATTAAAGGTAACTCTGTCTTTCTCCATTAACTTTGTGACAAGTGTCTATTTTCCAGAATTTTCAGCATCACCAGAATGAAAAGTAATTTCACTGATGGTTTGGATTGACAAGTGAGAGACTAAATCCCAGTGAGATAGACTAAAAAATCCATCAGAGATTTACCTCAGTTGGATAGAAGTAAAGGCCGTAAAAGTCATGTTGAAGGCACAGTTTTAAGCACAATAGGTGGTGGCTGGCAGTCAAAGGTTTAATTTTACCCACAAGCAAGGAATTTGCCAGCTGGATTCTGTAAACTGTCCCTTCTTTACTCATATCTCTGCCTTTATATATTGTGGTTAAGTCAAGTATAAAATATTTCTCCTTAATTGGAGCTATAATTGAGACTGCATAAGTAAGTGTTATTTGAACTTTGGCAATCACTACATCTTTCTGGTTCACTTTCTAGTTAATTATGCTGTTTTGGGTTAATGTGTTTGATTACTTACTGAAGCTTTGTAAAATCCAGTTTAAGCAATGCCATCCTGTGGTTGGAGGAAGTCAGAACCTATATATGGATACCACTTGTGTGGCCATGTGTTCACACCAACATTAGATTGATATCCTCTATTTAACCTTTTCATGCTGTTTTTAATGAAAGCTCTACTTTTGTATTAAAGTCTAGTTACTGTTGGTTCTAGATGCATTACACCCTATCCTTGATGACTGGGCAGAGAAGAATTGGGTATTAGGGCAGATGACTTTCAGGAACTTCCTTTGAAGATTTAGACAGTGTTTTGAGGTGATGGCATGTTTTTGAGTTGAATGATCCAGGCTGGCATACCATGCTGTCTTAGAAAGCATCTGCAAAAATCAGAACGGACCATCTAAGACTACTGATTTTGCACTGGTATCTCTGTTCCTCACTCTGGGTGTGTGTTTGGGTTTTTTTGCCCTTATGATAATGTAAAGATTTCTTGAGTCTGATAGATAGAACTTGGGTTGAAGATAAAAAGTATTTTGTGCTGTGTGTGATGTCCAGGAAAATACTGAGGAAAGAGTGGTGCTCCATCTATAATCCTGCTGCAGTCTTCCTCTGCTGATAAACTTCCACCATTGTGGTAGATAGGTCTGTATGCATTCTGCTGTTGAAGTCTTTGGCTTTGCAGCTGAGTTCATTTGCTTCCAGCACTTACATCATACTTCACAGAGGAGATTAATTTAGCATTTCTTGGGTTAAGTGGTATTGCCCTCTTTGTAGGCTTTATCAGGGATATGCAGGCTAGGTTTGTATTCTGTTGTGACAGGTAGTGGCCCTCTAGTACAGCAATTTTATTCCTGCTGGTTCCTTTGAACTCAGGAAAAGGAAGTACTCAGCAGTAGCATTTGCAGTGCCTTTTCTCTTGGTTTCTGAGAGGACGTTTTGCTGTGTTCCTCTACTAAAATTCTAACCAGCTCTGAAGCAGCCTACTGGTGGTGTGTGCTACTAGGTAACTCCCTTGATTTTTCTGATGTCCTAGTATTCCCACTTAAACATGATTTTATGCTATTTAGAGTTGTAAACTGTAACTACAGTTGGCAGGTTTAGTGGAACTTTACCACTACTTTCCATCAGAGAAATTTTATCTGTCAGCATAGACTATACATAAAAATTTGTTATAGAAGCTCAAGAAAAAAAACCTATTCCAAACAGCATATCTGTGGGTCATCCCTTGGAACAGTGCCTTTTTATGGCCAGTCACTGGAGTGATTTCAGTCTTTTCTTCCAATATACATTTTCACCCTTCACTGCATTGACTCTCAGTGCTGTCATTGCTATCAGTTATGTTTGTGTTTTCACTTTCCTTTTTTCATGTCAAATTAATTGCAATAAGCCAGCCAGTCACTGCTTAGTAGCACAAACATGCTTTACCCTGGTAGCAAGATATCAGCAAATACCTGCTGCTTTAAGGGAGAGCAGTGTGCTTTGTGAAGTGGGGAAAAATGCAGAGAAGTCTTCTTGAAGAGATTTCTTAAAGTTTATGAAAGATCTGTAATGAGAGGAAATACACTTTTTAATTCTGCTCTGGAGCATGGCATGCTTATTCAAATTTGCATTTTCATGGTAAGGGCTAGGTCCTGCTAAAAGTCTTTCAAGAGTTTTCTTAGAAGTTTTCTGATTTTGCATGCTGTTCATATGTGTGTGCCACTGAATGTCAGAGAAAACATTCTAGGACTATTGTAGTACTGAATGTTTGAAACCAGCCTTAAAAATGGACCTGTGCTGTCCCAGTCTCACAAGTCATCTTCCATTAATTGTTGTGGACATGAGAGTATCTGTTGGGCTTATGCGGTATTAAAGATTTCAGCCAACTTTTCACTTGTGTACGTATAATTAACTTACTGCAATTAAACTACTTGTTTGTATTTCTTTACACAGTCGTGCCTGCTTGAAAACAAAGCTTTATTGTACTGAACTCAGCTCCCACAGATAGAAGCCAGTTTGATTTAAATAACATGAATTAGATCCTGCCCTCGAAGGAGTATAGCTAAATAAACAGGAAAGCAGTCTGCCTCTAGATATGTCTGTTGGTACTGGCAGATTTTACTGGTACGTTGGAGCTGTAACTCCAACCAGGTACACAAGAGAGTGGCTTCCTTAGTGATTAGAAACTTAGGGCTGGGGAAACCTGTTTTTAGTCAAGCCTTGGCTTTTTAGATTAGTTATATAACATTTGGAGTGTAGGAGTTCTGGTCTTTAATACAACTACAGTCTTTGGTAGACTGAAAAACATGCAACAAATGAGTTATTCTTGGAGTCAGAATAGAATTTTTGAGACTGGAGAGCTTAAGCTGCTGGGAAGCTGAATCTAAAAGGCATTTGTAAGCCTATATTCAAAGCTGAAATAATGATGTTAGCCTGTTTTTTGTGTATGTTTTGTGTGTGGGTAAGTTTTGTGTGTGGGCCAAGGCAGTGTGGAAAAAAACATTAGTGTTATTGATTTGGCTCTGTAGAAAGTCATCAAGGAAAAAACGGTTTGAGTTTCTATCAGAAACAACGCTTTGTTCCACCTTGTCAGCTTTTTCTATTTCAGGTTATCTGAGTAGCAACCTGATTCAGTGGTAAGAATCAAGGTCATATTTTATTCAGTACAAGAAAATGGAAAATCTGGCAAGAGCCAAGGTACTTGTTTTGAAATGGTTTTATTTAGCCCTTTCTGCTACAGCTGCTGTCAATGGAAAGAGATAAAGCTGATGACAGAATACAAGGAATTTACTGTTCATTATTCATGACTTGCTAAAGGTTTAAGTCTGTGAAGGATTTTGTTATTGTTTTCATGGGTCTTGCGGGTTTTCAGATACAATTGCGTGGCAAGAAATTGGATGAAAAAGTTACAGAAAAGGTGCATGTTTTTCTTGACTTACTAACACGAATGGAAAACTTGAACAGAATTTATAGAGTATTCATGGACAAATTCACTAGTTAAAAGTGCAGTGTAGCAAGATTATGTTCATGCTTAAATCTGTAATTTGAAAAAAGTTGAGACTTCTGTTGTGTGGTAGCATCTGACCTTACTGGCACCACAGACCTAAGTAGCTCTATTGTGATGCCTTTAGTTTAAAAATAAAAATCTAAGTTACGGATTTAGAGCAGTTGTAGGCCTAGGTAGGATGTGGAATGAATGAGTGAACATTTACCTTTTAATGCAGCAAGAAATTGTTGAAGAGGCAAAGTTAACAGTAGTAGAGTATTGTGTTTGTTTGTTCTTGCAGTAAATGTGGGTTTCTTGGTGTTAATAGAAAATTAAAAAAAAAAAAAACACAAGGACTTGTTCCTTAAACTCCTTGATATCAAGTGTAATGAATCAACATGTCTGCCATGCTTTGTAACACTTCACAGTCTTTGTGGTGGTCTCAGGATTTTCATCTAGATTCTTACTAACTTGTGGCTTGCCTGTCTTTCCTGCTCCTGCTTAGGAAGCTTCATGTGTCCTTTCATTTAGGACTGTTATAGGTATGTATCAGGAGAATGAAGTTGAACAGAAGGATGATACTACATAACATGATTCTGATTTAAACAGATGTTGTGGGGAGGGAGAGAAAGACGACAAAGTCTGACTTTGCTTTTACCTTCCCATTAAGACGAATGGAGGAAATTGCCTGTCTGACTCAAGATGTCAGTCCTCCAGCAGTCTTCTTGAATGCAGACTTATGCAGCTCTGGTTTTACAGTAACAATGTTAAACAAGTCTCTGCCTACCATAATGCTTTTTGTGCTTGCAACTGGATACGTGGACATGACAGTGATGTTTGTTTTACCTGTTGTCCAATACTGCATTTCCTGTAGTCTTCCCTGGAATCCCCATCTCAAATTGTGTTCCTTTCACGAGCATGCCAGTAATAAGTTGCTACAGGCTATGATCTGCTCTTACAAACTCACAGCTTAATTCAGTATACTTCCACCACTATAAAGCAGAAAAATATTCACTGCTTTAAAAGAATGTCTTGGAAATATTTTAAAGGTACAGTTATTCTTATAAACAAAGCATGGTTATTCTTCTGTAAAGAAACACTTTGAGTTTACACATAGAATACTATCCGAAATAGTGAGGTCTTAAAAGGAAGTGTTAACATTATTTTTCATTACTTCAAGTTTAAGCCTGTGAAAATATTTAAGTTTCTTGTTGTTGATTTTTCTCCTCTTTTTCCTTATAGAGGAGTTAAAACCAAAACCAAACCACCAAAAACCTGTTTACAAGTGTCATGCTAGGGAGAAAATAGTGACCTTTCAAAGGAATTGCTGTATTTTTGTTGTTTTTAAAGTGGCTCTAGTAAGACTGATCCTTGCTGTGCATTTAATTTTTCTTTTTTTTTTTAAGGGGTACAGGGGAAAGACCTTCAGTATGTATATGTTCAAGTATGAATTTGTCAAGTAAGTTTTCTGACAACTATTTTGCACTGATTTCCACAAGAGAGGATATGACAATCTGGCGAAATCACTAGAGTTGGAGGGGATTTCTGAACTGTAATATTGGCTCCCAGATGCAACCAAAGGTTAGAGAAGGGATGCAGAAAGAACAGACTGAAATAAAAAAATCAGTGGAGAGGAAATAAAGGTGAGTAGGAATTGAGAAGCTGAAACAAGGAGAAAATTGGATTGAAGAGTTTAGAAGGCTAGGAAGAAGGTTTATTGCCACCAACAAATTCTAGAGGAGGGAGAGGAAAGATGTTGTGAACCACTGTAACATCCTCACCTAGAAACTACAATCGCTATTCTTGAATCTTTAACTTCTTGTTTGTTCAGTAGTGGCAGAGCATTTCTCTACTTCTTCCTGTCTGTTAGGGGTTACACATAAGTGTTTTACTGTTATGTCTTAATGTTGTTATTCAAATTAAGAAAACAACACTTCAGCATCAAAATAGTGCTGCAAAACTTCAGTTAGTGCATAATGTCTAATTAGATTGTCTTGATAGTTAAATTATAGGGATGCTGTTGCCATACACTTTTGATTGCAATAGTTTCTGTAAAATATGTATTTAAAAATATATTGAAAGAGAGTATATTTATAGTAAGATCCTTATTTTGCTAGTTTCTGGTTTATTATCTCAACTTCAACATCTTCAGCATAGGAATTAGCAAATTATTTCACAGTAAAAATTAAATTATATGGGACAACATACCTGATATTTTTCCTAGTTTAGATCCATATTTTACTTTCTCTTGCAAGTTGTAAGTGTCCAGGGGTCTGACCTAATAATCATTGGATCAGATACCTAGGGATTACCTGGAAGTATGCTCTCTTCAGGTCAGGTCACGTAGCTTGTCCTGTGTTTTCTCCTTATAGAACTAATGAGTTTGAATTGCATATATCCAGATAATTCTTGAGTACAGAAATTTCCTTCTCTAGTAGTAAAATAGTGTTCTTGAAGTCCTTTGTAACTTATTTTATATTATACAAAACCAATTTATCTGGATGACATACATTCTCACGGAATTAATTGAGTATAATTTGTAGTTTTATTTGTGATACATTGTATTATTTGTGTTTTGTCATTTAAGTGGATTGGAGTTAGTTTCTCAAGTACTGACTACTGTATTGATTTTTATTTTTAATTTTAAAAACTTGCATGCTGTAGAAGAATATAATGCATGTAAAAATGTGGATTTTTCCTATGTTGGATTTCAGAGGATGAACTACAGTCTCAATGCTTTCTAATTCAAGCTGTCTGTTTAAAGCTCTATGTTAATACTAGAACAAGACTGCCATGCAAAATACTTACTTTTGATTAAGAATGAAGCAACAAGCTCTACCTTCTCTAGAGGCACATTTTCTAAATCTACCTGCTTTCACATGTGGAAGTTTATTTCAGGCGTGTAAAAGTAGGGGGGGAAAAAAAATCTTTTTTTCCTTCTTGTAATTCCAGAAGCTGCTGGGTTTGTTTTGCTACTGATGAGGATGATCGGACAGCAGAGTGGGTGAGACCTTGCAGGTGCAGAGGCTCTACGAAATGGGTTCATCAGACTTGTCTGCAGCGCTGGGTGGATGAAAAGCAAAGAGGAAACAGTACTGCTAGAGTTGCTTGTCCTCAGTGCAATGCAGAATATTTAATAGTATTCCCAAAGCTAGGTAAGATATGTATCATTTAAATTTTAAATGTAATATACTGGATTGTGTCTTTATATTTTTCCTACTTTTTTTTTTCTTTGTTGTGCTTGGAGCATCAGTTCTGTTGAAAACTTGTCTGTTCCCTTTTCTGGACAGAAAAATAATTATGTTCTGTTCATGTCCTATTTGGTGGCTTAGTAAAATACTTTCTGCAAATGTTGGATGTGTTCCCCTTAAGATATACTGGTAAGTCTTATAAGTGATTGACCTATAATTAATTACTGGCTAATGTGATTTTTGTTTTTTCTTGTTGAGCAGAGGGTGACTTCTTTCAGCAGTTGCCACCTATTGGCACATTTTTCCCTGTATCTTGCAGAAAAACTGTTATCAAAGGAAACTGGAAATTCAGAGGAAAGAACCTTACTGAGCATCCTTTTGCATTACCTGGAAAACATCTATTTTTTACTTTGTTTGGAAGGTATTCCTAAGTCAATATTGCCCTTTACTCAAGAGGCAGAATATCTGTGGTTCCTGGATGCTGCTCTAGCTCTTTGTCAAAATGAAAGAAAAAAGTTGGAGATGGTCTTTCACAGTCTACTTCTCGAGTACCAGAGTAGAACTCTGCACAATGTTGCTTACATTTAAATTAGTAGTGGTTACTGTTATTCCATCCCTTGTTTGCCTGTATGCTCTGTAGAGCAAGAAAATTCTTTTGTTACCATGGGAACTTAAATTTTATTGAAAAGTAAAGCTGCGTGGTAAAGAAATGCTGATATAGCATGTGAGTACAGGCATTTAGAGGATTTTTTTGAAGTATCTTATTTCTGTAATTAAGCAACTGAAAATAACTTGCACTGTCAGTTCTTTGGGATAGGACCTCTTTTCTTTTAGGATAAGGACTGACAAAATTAACGTGTGAAGGAAATTTTATATGAGTGATGACATTTATCTCTATGATAGAACACTAAGTAATGGGAAACAAAATATGGGCTAATGTATTGGTGATAGTCAATAAAACAGCATGAAAATTACCAAATTATATATCGGACAAAATTCAGCTTTGCTATACATGTATTGTATAGAGGAATCTTAATCTCCATTATAAAGAAGGCATCAAAAGACAACATTCAGCAGTGGCTTTGGCAAAAAAATGGTTTGATATCTGGACATAGCAATGTACTACCAAAATTGAAGGTGCTCAGAATTCTTATTTGTGTCTTGAATGATGAAATTGTACTGTTAGCTGCATTTGCATTTTATTTGGCAATTGGAAAAAAGGGAAGCAACTATCGTTTGAGGATGATACATGCACATAAACAACAGGCATTTTCATTTGTTCTTGCAATTTGTGGCATACTTTATTTGAAAGCTAAGAATCCTAAATGCTAATGTTCCTAGCTTCTGAAGCTGGCCTAAATTCTTGCATGAGATTGTTCAGCCCTTGCATGGAGGCTTGCAAATGAAGGCTCACAAGAATCTTCTGATGTGTTTTCCCTCACTATACCATCTTTTAGCTAGTTAGCCTAAAATGGTTTCTACAACAGAACAGTTCTGATTCAGTGCTGACAGGAAGCCTGTCAACTTCATTGTGTCAATTAGTCTGAGCTTTCACCAGTGTATTAATTCTCAGAAAGATGTTGCAGTGAATAAAATGGTAAGTAGAAATAAGTTAGAAGTTTATCTTAGTTGCTTTTTAATTATGTTCTCACTTAAACAGCATGCGTGGGATGTATTTGGCCTTGTATTTTGCCAAGTTCATTCTTTCTTATCAGTGCTCTATGCTGAGAGCTTTCTTCAGCATGCTTTTATATATATCTTGAAACCCTACTTTTCCTTTATCATAGGTCCAGTTGTTTACGTTTTGGATCTTGCAGATCGCCTGATCTCAAAGGCATGTCCATTTGCTGCAGCTGGAATAATGGTGGGCTCTATATACTGGACAGCTGTTACATATGGAGCAGTGACGGTGATGCAGGTACACATGTATTCCCTCCTCTTACCAGCTTTGAAAGCAAGCCTTCTAAACAAAAGTCAGTTAATGAAAACTCCTCTTTTATTGGCTTAAAACATGCTTTAGCTGCTTTCAGGGCTTTTCAGTGTAGCTAACAAGATGGGCAGGTAGAAAGGTTTTCACTTTTAACTGATGATAACTATAAAGCCATGTATACTGTACAAACGCCATTCAGACTGCAACTAACAAAATTCACTGCTACTCTAGCTGGCTGCCTTTTGTGTGGCAGGCTGGTGAACCCACTTCTGTTCTTACAGAAAAGGTGCCATTACACTTGTAACTGCTAATAATGGATAGTCTGATTCTTCAGAAAAGACATAAAACCAATCTCTTCATTTTACCAGTAAAAAAACTTCAGTGATGGCATTCAGAGGGTTTAAACATGGTGAATTTTTCAGTCTTGCCACTTTTTTTATTATATAGGAAAATGCATGCTTTGGATTGCACCAATTCATAAAAAAACAAATGCAAAACAATGCAAATGAATAGTATGCTCTTTTAATTACTTCAGACTGTATGGCTAGTTGAAAGGGGAAAAGTGCTTTTCCTACTTCTGTTCTTGTGAACTTGCTGTTTAAATATAAAAATAATGTTGACAAGTGGTAGACTGTTAACTATGGAAAGACTTGTTCACAGCTGTGTTAGTTCAGCTACAAGATAAGATTTTCATTGTACAGATAGAAGGACCTTCATTACCATTTTCACCATTAATTCCTGTATCAAGAAAATAATCTGTGTTTTGCATGAAAAACATAGAAGTGTTTTTAATGCTAATTTAGTTGTAGACAGAAATAACAAATCTGTGGGCTAATAAGTATTCCTTTACACAGTTCTAATTTCAAAGATAAAACCCAGTAGTCCTTATCCATGTAAGTCATCTGGCATTACTTTTTCTGGAATTGTGTGGTACTGCCCTGCAGTTCTGCAGGTCACATGTGTGCTGTTTTGGCTCTCTTTGTACATGGCCTCATAGCAGAAACATATGACAATTGCATGAAGTGGAGCCCAAAAGAGCTGATGTGGGCTTCCTGGTACCAGTGTGAGCAGGGCAAAGTGGCTGCACAAGTGATGTATCATGACTTTCAATATCACCTCCTTTCTAATGGATGAGCCTCTCCATTACAATGTGGTACACCTAGGAATTTCCTCATCTGATATTTTGTTCTTGTTGTGGCACTTACAGGAACATTGTAACCATCTGTAATAACTACAACTACACTTTGTGAAATATACCAGTCTTTCCTTGCTCACTGCTACACTGAGCCTTTTTTTGTAGGAACTTTTGCTTGGTTGTTGGTTGTAGGTTGTTTTGCTTTTGAAATGAGGATCTGCTTAAACATTAGTTTAAACAGCTAGTCAAATCCCTGGTATGAAGAATTAGCTATTTTCCTCTGCCTTAATGTACTTTGATCATATGGATAGCTTACTGGATAGGAGAGGAATTTATTTTTTTTCTTATAATGGAGGGGATTAAACTGGGAGTGAATGGAAACTGTTCCACCTCTTTTGCCACCCCAGATTTGCTAGGTTTAATACAGCTTGTTTTCTGATGCATTTCAGACTTCTTTCCTTCAGTTGAAGGGCCAGAGAGAAGCACAAAAGGTATTTTTAAAGGTTAAGCTTCAGATGGAGAAAAATAACCTGAAAACAGAAAGGCATAGTAATCTAAAGCAGAAGAGACAAGATACTGAGGCTTTTTTGACGGACAAGGACTATAAGGAGAAAAAGAGTAGTGGCATACATCACAAATTTGGGTGGAAGATAGTGAAGGAGTTGGAAGGCAAATGCTGAATATTTTTTGCAGGAATAATCTTTTGGTGCCAACATTATTGGTTATACCTATTTTTGAGGCTGTGTTATGTAACATAACTTCCTATTCTAGAAGAACAAAATGGAATGGTTTTCAAAGCAAGCCAAAAAAGTACAGTTTGAAGGTACTGTGGTGTTACCCTAGCTTCTTCCCTGTGCTCTTCCTGTTCTACAAGCAGTGGAGTTTTTCGTGGTTTGGTTTTTGTTTTGGGGTTTTTGTTTTGGGGT